>JAEIJG010000205.1:0-41097 GCA_037289395.1 Beauveria scarabaeidicola | reverse complement strand
GTCTTTACCTAAAAGAGACTAGCCTTATACCTATACTATACTCTTTTGAGCCGTACCATTGAGTGGTGTTACCGTACCACACACCGGTGGGCGACTTTATCCTTATTCTACAAAATAAGGACAGACCCACTAACGTGTACCACAAGACGAGGATTAGTGGCCAGAGCGTACGAATGTACCTGTCCCCGCTTTAAATAAGGAAATAAGGACTTAAGGAATTCTCGTTATCTGGCCCTTAATAAAGCTCTTATTATATACGTTTATAATACGGAGTATTCTCAAATCCCCACCAACCCACCTGCGAATAGAATAGCTACAAGGCACGAGCCAGCAAATTTTAATCGCCAAGGACATTATTTCAGCATCATGTCACAGGCAACGAAGCAGGCATGCGTAAAAGACGCCATTGAGCATCTCATTACAACATATGGGGAGCTCAATGGCTCTTCCATCGAGGAACTCGATTGTGAACCGAGTCCTCTGGACTTTATGCGATATGTCGCTCGCAATACCCCATTCGTTGTCCGCGGCGGCGCATCATCTTGGAGGGCTTTCAATAAATGGGACAAGGATTATCTTGTAGCTGCATTGGCCGGTCAGTCGGTAAATGTCGCAGTGACGCCGCATGGGTAAGACTATACGTACCCTTGCCATTCATTGCCTGCTGCTCATCATGCTGTTCTGTTGTAGAAATGCAGATGCTCCCACCCTGTCCCCCACTCATGAAGCTCCTCTATTTGCAAAGCCTCACGAAGAGTTTCAGCCTTTTGGAGAGTTTCTCGATTACATCATTAGCCAGGAGACAGATCCCAACTTTCCTCAAAGTGCAGAGGTTCGCTATGCACAAACACGTGAGTCTCGCGGCGCTGTTGCAAATTGTCAGTGCCTTTCACAAACTAATTCCATTCAACCAAGAGGATGACAATCTTCGACAAGAATATCAGTGTCTGTTCAAAGATGCACAAAATGATATTCCTTTCGCGAGCATCGCTCTTCAGAGACCGCCCGAGGCCATCAACATGTGGATCGGAAACTCCAGGTCGGTGACAGCCACACACAAAGACAGCTTTGAAAACATTTACGTTCAAATCCGTGGCCGAAAACACTTTGTTCTCTTGTCACCACTTCACCATCATTGTATGAATGAGAAGCCTCTCCAGCCAGCAACCTATGCCAGAGATTCCCACGGTCAGCTCTCGCTGTCCCTCGATCAAGATGCAGACCCAGTTCCGGTTGTCACCTGGGACCCGGACCATCCCGATAGAAACTGTGCACCCTTGTCGCCTTTTGCGCAGCTTGTTCGTGTCACGCTCGAACCGGGCGACATGCTCTATCTCCCTGCCATGTGGTCAGTCCGGACCAGCATTCGCTTCTAGCCGGGAAAGCTAACCCGAATGATAGGTACCACAAGGTCACGCAATCAGTTGCAAAAAATGACCCCAACGGCTTTGTTGTAGCAGTAAACTATTGGTTCGAGATAACTCTAGACAATAAAAGTTGGCATGTAGACTTGGCGGCTAACAACACTCGGCCAGGTACGACATGGATTTCAGCGGCCTTCTGTTTCCGACAGCCTCATTCCTCCGCAAACTCACTCTACCGCAGACGTGACTCAGAGGATGAACAAATTATGGCTTGCAGAGATATACTGCTTCTCATCATATATATTTCAGCTTCTATTTCTTCTTCTTTTGTGAGACTCTCTTCTGCGCTCTCAGTTCCTTCTTCATTCTGGCGTCAACAATCCTGTAGCGACCCTTGACGCCATTGGGTCGGCCCTTGATACCCTTGTTCGCACCACGCGCCACCACGAGTCTAGCTGGCTTGCTCGGCTTTTTGTGTGCGGCTCTGCCCAGCAATTTTGCAATACTGTCGGCCTTCTCCTTTTCTGTCATGCCTTCATCAGCAGCCAGCATATCGGACTTCTTCTTGAGGCGTTCCAGCTTCTGAGCAGCTTTCATCTTCTTTCTGGCCTTCGCTTCCCGCACCTTCTTGATTGGACGAGCGTTGAACGCACGCAGTTTCTCCTTGATAGCTTGTGCTGCCGCTTTGGAAATGGGCTTATGAGGCTTGTCATGCTTGGATTCATCTTCGATGAACCATTCAGGTAGCCCATCTCGATCGCGAAAAGCATGCTTATTGAAGCCATCATCAATGACATCATGACTAGTCTTCTTTCCACTGGCCAACTGGTGTGCCAAAGTCATGGCTTCGGCAGTAATGATGTCAATATCTAGTAGTGACTGAGTTAGCAGAGGAACCTCATATACCGTTGCGTCGATTGCGTACCTAACTGCCCATCTGGACGCTTCGTTTCCGTACTCTCCCAATCATCTTCTTCATCAGCTCCTGAGATGACTTCCGGTTTGCCGCCATTCTCCATCGTATTCGCCCGAGTACCAGAACGGCTGTTTTTACTAGAAGCAATTTGTCGTTCCTTTCCGATGTTCGTCGTAGGCTTCAAATTGCGGATCTCCTCGTCTTCGTCAACGACAGTCTCCTCGATCTTTCCAGCCTTTGGCAGTGCTTCAGTAATTCCTTTGAAAATGTCTTGATTAAAGAAGGCGGCAGCCCGGCTTGAAAGTCCATTTGCGTCGCTTTGGTCCTCATCAAAGGTTTTTAGCAGGCCTTGGGCTGGACCTTCGTCCTCGTCGGTAGATGATTCATCATCGTCTTCTTCCAACGCACTAGAATCGGACTCCTCGCCTTCGTTTGCAGACAGGCCCTCCCACTCATCATCGCCTCGCTGCTCTCTTGCTTTCTTCGCCCGATATTTCGCATCAGATTCGGCCTTGCGCTCTTTGTAATTCTCATACATGGAATCCAAGTCGCGTTCGAGCCGATCTTCTTCATAATCACTCTCATCGCTATCGCTACCGGTTTCTCGGTCGGCGACAGGTTTGACATCCGTTATTGTTGCCATCTTGCCACGATTTAATCGACGCATGGCTTCAGTTTTGTCCGCGGTTTTAAGAGTGAACATCGCATCTTCTCCGATTGGGCCCGCTTCCTCCATACCAATATCCATCGGGCTGATCATGTTCATTTGCATGCGGACAATCTCTTTTTGCCTCTTCTCGTTTTCCCTTCTTTTTTCCCTCTTCTTCTTGGCGCTATCCCGGTCTCGCATAGCTTGCAATTCTTCCTGAATTTGAAGTTCTTCGTCCATCTCCCCCACCTCGACAACTTCTTCTGAGGCTGCAACTACCGCTTTTTCCTTTGTGGAGAGGCCAAATATGTCTCGAACCCTGAGTCTCCATTTTAAGAGAAGTTTGAAGTCTCTGCGCCCGAGAGTCTTGAGGTCGGAGCAGCAATCCCGGATTTCAGGCGTCGTCTCCGGCAGCTTGTCCAAAGCAGCCAAGGCGACGTCTCCATTGAGAGGTTGGTGAAATGAGAGTTTGTTGCAGCTTCCCAAAATAGCGATCGGGTCCATTGTATGTATGAATTCACTCGCGGGTACTTCTTTGTACAGGGTATAGTCGCCCTCGTCGTAGCCGTCTCGCTTTCTCTTCTTCACTTCAGGGTTGTAAACTTTCGCTTCGTTGTTGGGTGTAGCACCGGCTAATTCAGCAAATACCGATCGGGGATCTAGGAAACGAGGATCGATGCGCTTCGGGGCCTTGTAACCTCTACACACAACGAAGATTTCGGCGGAAACATTACGAGAGGATGGTGGCTTCGTTGCTTCGACATGCGTGAAGAGTTGGTTCAAAACCCACAACAGTGGATTATAATCTTTCGATCGGAAAACCTTCGTGACAAAAGTGCCGCCCTCAACCAAGAATTCCGTTGCCAGCTTCATGGCTTGTAGCGCAAGTTCTGCCTGGTTAAACGAATCCTGCACCCATGCAGTACCGACGTTGGGCGCGCCATCATGAAGAACGGTGTCGGCTTTCCATGTCTTCAGGTGTTGTCGGATTGTAGCTCGACACTTCTCGGTCGTAATGTCGCTCTGAAAAGTAATGACTCTCGGAATAGGTTTGATAGGTGATAAATCGACGCCGACAATGAGACTATTGACGGGCATAACTTCGGAAGCAACCTGGCACCAAGACTGAAGTAGCAATTAGTACAGAAAGAGGAGGCGCCGGGCAGACAGAAATAACACTTACTCCCGGCGCAGCGCAAAGGTCCAGCAGGACCTTGCTCTTTTCCAAGAAGCCATATTTCTTGTTTAATTGCACAAGTTTGAAAGAAGCTCTTGCTCGATAGCCTTTTTCCTTGGCAAGTTTGTACCACTTATCCAAGCGGCCTTTGCCGTGCTTCTTTTGAATCGCCATTGTAGCGACCGCAATCCTACCCAAGATCTCGACGGAACTTTTTCAAGACCATCACCCAGAAATTTTGCTTGGGATGGGAGCCGATAAGCTTATCACGTGGCGATAACTCGATTGTGGGGGCATGGGTCTGGTTTGGAGGCTGGCGACGGGCGTTGACGCTATGTGGCGCGCCCTGCATCCTGCCGAACCATGCTGCGAGAACGGGTACTCGTCAACACCATCGAGTCAATGAGAAACCGTATAGAGGATTTGACAATCAGCCTCTGAGGCGCGCATCTCAGACCATTTGCGTACACGGTTACTCTCATATTTTCCACGATACTTTTTGACGATGCGCGGGCAAATGCTGGTGGGGAGGCTTCGTACCGCCTCGCGGCATGCGAACGCCATCAATTCGACCCGCTACATCCATCGTTTCCAAACTGGCGGCCTTCTGCAGGCAGACGGCTCGATTCGCGCAACCCAGCGGCGTATGTGGCTTGGTGGTAACGCTTTCCATAATGCGGTTACTGTCCGCAATGCATCTTTCGTTCGGTTCCTACCGAAGTTGATGCTGAAGTTTGTGCGGATTCCTGCAATGTTTGGCGGCCTGGCAATAGCAACTTTTGCCTGGGTTCAGTACCAGGCAAATCGTAAGTCACGTTATACAGAAAATGCTCATGGGCAATGCCCTAATCTTCCACAGAGGCTGGCGCATACGCTATCGATGTCTTCTACTCGACAAAGGACGCAGTTTCGAACACCGCTTCGAACCTTTTCGGTAGCGCAAAGGGGGTTGCTGAGCAAACATACAAGGGTTGGGAGAATACGAAGGAGCAGATCGAGCTTCCAGAATGGCTGAAGAATCTTATTCAGGCCCCTCAAGAAGCTACTGGCGGCGGCGGCGGCAATGGTGGCAACAATGACCCCAAGCACAGCAAACTTGGGGCGGCCACGGCTGTCGGGGCTGCTGCGGCTGGTTACGCGCACGAGGGAGAAGACGACTCAAAATCGAGCGAAGAGGAAGCCAAGGACGATCAAATGATGATCCTTACCAAGAAGATGATCGAAATTCGGACGATACTACAAAAGGTTGGCCAGTCTAGCACACTTACACTACCATCGATTGTCGTTATCGGGTCCCAATCTTCGGGTAAAAGCTCGGTATTAGAGGCGATCGTTGGCCACGAGTTTCTTCCCAAGGGGTCAAACATGGTGACTCGCAGACCCATTGAGCTTACTCTTGTTAACACGCCGGGATCTGCTGAGGAATATGGGGAGTTTCCCGATCTTGGTCTCAAGCACATCACTGATTTCACCTCCATTCAAAGAACTTTAACCGACCTCAACCTGGCCGTTCCAGATTCCGAATGCGTGTCTCACGAGCCCATCCAACTCACAGTCTACTCCCCGAATGTACCGGATCTGTCGCTGATAGACTTACCTGGCTATATCCAAGTGGTAGGCCAAAACCAGCCATTACAGCTGAAGCAGAAGATATCGGAACTTTGCGACAAGTATATTCAGCCGCCCAACGTGATCCTCGCCATCTCTGCTGCGGATGTCGATCTTGCCAACTCTACTGCTCTGCGTGCCTCGCGGCGAGTCGACCCACGAGGCGAGCGAACTATTGGTGTAATAACCAAGATGGATCTCGTGGATGCGGTGCGAGGAGCAGAAATTCTAAACGATAAAAAATACCCACTACGCCTTGGCTATGTTGGCGTCGTATCAAAAGCACCTCAGCCCCATGGACTATTTAAAAAGGGCTCATCAAATCTGCTGGCCACTATTACAAAGAACGAAAACTCGTTCTTTTCGTCGCATCCAATAGAATACGGCCCGGAAGCTGGAGTCAGCGTCGGAACAACAACACTTCGGAAGAAGCTCATGCATGTGCTGGAGCAAACCATGTCTTCCAGCTTGCAGACTACAAGTGATGCTATCCGCCAAGAGCTCGAAGAAGCCACATATGAATTTAAGGTGCAATATAACGATCGCCCACTGTCCGCGGAATCATACTTGGCGGAAAGCTTGGATGCTCTGAAGCATTCATTCAAGCAATTGACGGAACAATTCGGTCGTCCTCAGATGCATGAACTTCTGAAGAGTGAACTGGACCAGAAAGTGCTCGATTTGCTTGCAGCCAGGTACTGGAATAAACCAGTCACCGACTTGCTGCCTCCACCTCCCGAAACAGACAGGATAGCGGATTTGCCCAAGGCTGATGCTGACTCGCTTTACTGGCATCGTCAGCTTGATGCTTCCTCTTCAGCATTGACAAAGCTTGGTGTTGGGAGATTGGCAACCACTGTCGTTTCTACTGCGATTCAAGATCACGTTGAAGCGCTTCTGGGCCAATCGAGCTTTTCCAATCACCCATTTGCAAGAAGCGCAGTCATGGATGCTGCATCAACAATCTTGAACGAGCGGTTTTACAGTACCAGCGACCAGGTGGAAAATTGCATCAAGCCGTATAAGTTCGAAATCGATATCGAGGAACGGGAGTGGGCTCAAGGGAGGCAACATGTCAGCAATACATTAAAAAAAGAGTTGAATGACTGCGAAACGGCCCTTTCAACGCTTGAGACCACGGTTGGCGGACGCCGCAAACTGAATGAGGTTATGTCGTTTGTCGACAAGGCTCGCAAAGGCGATGTTATCGTGGAAGGCGACGGACGCAGTGGCGCTGGCGGATTCAGCGCCGCATTACTCAGCAAAGGCAAGTATATGAAAAAGCCTCTAGCAGACGCAGAGAGAAGCTAACTGGTGATAGGCCGTGAAGCAGTCTTTCTTCGTGACAGAGCAGACATCCTTAAACTGCGCCTAATGGCTGTCAAATCGAAGCAATGCGTTAATCTAAAGAACAAGTACCATTGCCCCGAAATTTTTCTTGATGCTGCTGCATCAAAGCTTGCCTCAACGGCTGTACTCTTTTTAAATGTGGAATTATTATCGGAATTCTACTACAACTTTCCCAGGGAACTCGATCTTCGCTTGGGCAAGCATCTGTCAGACGCTGATGTCGAAAGATTTGCCAGAGAGGATCCCAAAGTCCGCCGTCATTTGGAAGTTATTCGCAGGAAGGAGCTACTAGAACTTGTACTGGATAAGATGGAGAGCTTGAAACAGTTGGAAGGCCTCGAACGGGAGCGCCTCGCGTCCAGCCGTAAGCTTCCTAAAGAACGTGGCAGATGGGGACTATTTTAGAGCGGGGAGCGTGGTGATTCGAGTCTGTTTGGTTCATTTTTGTTCTGATAGTGGACCTGGGAATGCACTGACGGCGGGTCATATCATATTACATGCCGTTGTGCAAGATCAGGATTGCGAGCACCTCTGGTATAGCAATGCGTAGCTTACCTGCCGCCGAATAAGATACCCTCCTCCATTGAGTTTGAACATTTCGTACATCGAACAGCGCGTTCGTGTCTCTATGCAATATATTTTCGTATCGAACATGGCGTTTGTATTTAGATCTATGAGCTACCATCCGCGTTGAGTTGCAACGACACTTCCCACTTGACGTTGCCACCTGTACCGTAACCTCCTCCCAGGCGATTTTGTATCAAGGAAGTTATTCTGTTGCGTAATCTGCTGAGAGCCACTTCATCACTCCCTTTTTGTACGCTGATTTTCAAGTTGGCCATACAGAGTCCGTAGTGAACTTGCCAGAATTGTGCTTCATCAACACTGGCTATACTGGATTCGGACTCTATGTCTTGGATCACGGAAGACACTCCAGCACCACCGTTGGTGCCACCGTAAGACATGAGCAGCATGAGGCCTTGTGCGATAGCGACACGCATTCCAAGCCCAAACATGGCCAGCGAAATAAGGGCACATATCAATCTATCCAGCCAGTTGTAAAGTTCGATCGAGAAGAGCGGCAGCAACGCGACGAGGGTGGAGAAGAGAAGTGTCAAAAGATGAAAGGGGTTCGATAGGATGCTGGGCAAAGACGCGAGGTACGAAACCCTCATGACCTTGGCAATTCGAGCGTGGTTCTTGAGGCCGTAAGCGGATGCCAGCGTGCTAAGAATAGCAGCTGCGCAGGCAAGGTAAACAGAGCCTGCTGGGCTTTCCCCGTGGACATGTTCATGATGCGGCTCATGGTGGCCCACAGATTCAAGAAGATGCTTGAGGTTATGCGAAATAAGGTCAAACCCGCCGAAGAGAAGGAATATAGACATGGCGAACCCGGCCAAGACTTCGGCTCTTTCTAGTCCGAATGGATGGCGAATACTGCTGCGCCTCCACACTTCAAAGTTTCCCAGAACATCGACAGCCACGCAAACGGCCGCACTTCCGGCGTCAAAAAAGACGAGGTGCGACAGCGCGGTTGCCGAAAGCGAACCCTCAGATTTGAAGAAAATAAACACAGCAATGCCAAGATGCGACAGACTCCAATAGAGGCGCATTTTCTGATCTTGGTTCATACTCTTCCATGCCTCTTTCACGGTGGGAATTGGCAGAGATGCTGGGAGAACCAGCGGGGGCCGTTGAGGGGGTTCTTGGAATACTTGATGCTGCGTGGAGACACTGCTGTGTTTGTATCTATGTCCTCGTCGTTGGCCAATGTTCTGTTTCAAAATGACGAGTCAGCCATACTGAGCTACCCGTATTCCTGGAAAAGGCCAGGTGCTCCTTACTGATTTGACGGGTGAGGTAGATATAACCTGGGTCTGGAAATTGAACGGGTTGGTGGGCGTCGATTGACCGCTGGGTTGCTGTGTTGTGCTATCCGCCGCCATCGTGGATTTGGAGAGGACGGCGCTGTCCGGGGAGAGCATCGAGGGCTGTAGAACGGAGGAGTATTGCTTCGTGGAACGTTCAGTGTGGCTTGCGCTTGTGTCGTCGACGACAAGCTCGGGTAGCGACGTATCTAAGGGGTAGAAATTGGAGGAATCCATACGCTCCAGTATTGGTGAGATGGTTTCCTACTCTTAATCAGAACAGCGTGATTTCAGCCGCGCACGATTTGCGACGTTGAAGGTGTTGAGATTGCGCCGACAATGGATGTTGATCTGGCGCCAGAAGGTTGAAGCGTAATAGTGGGTACCCAGTTGCCTCCCATCAGGGGTGAAGAGCGGGACCTTGCGTCTGGGTCCTTTTAGCAGATGAAATTGGCATGTGGCTCAATCGCGAGGACTTTGGCGCATTGCGGCATTGGCAACTCGCGCGTCTACAGGCAGGTGGGAGTTTCTCCAATAAGTGGGAAGATGCGAGATAACTGGGGTTGTGCTCCGACCATGGTTTGCTAACACCCAGGAATAGATCTCCTACCAACGTGCAACGGTCGCTTTACAATGTTCACATAACCAACGCCGACACCTCGAAAGGCCATTCTTGGCCGCTGATTCTGATGTTGTTGCAATTGATTTGGATTCGGACAATAATTATGGATACGTCACAATCTCATGAAGAGGCAGTCTCTATGCCGTCGCCGCATCGAGAGAAGCCATATGCTGGCCCTGGACTGCTGTCTAGATTTCCCTTTATGAAACCGGCTTTGGGACTGCAGCAGATTGATGCCACGGCCGATGGAGGTTCTGCACAGGGTCCTGGGCCATCTCATACTTCTTCTATAGCAGCGCAGCCGAAAACACGGCGGAGGCGCGGCTCCCTTAGAAAGGTTGCCTTACTCGGCAGAGGAGCGCAGCGGGACAAGCGCGACGGCAAACATCTGGCAATTGATACGGCACAAGCCACAGCATATACTCCTTTGCCTGACAATCGTGCCGTGGCTTCCATTGGCAGCCGCGATGCCCTTGGCCTCGATGTTGCGGACATACGCTTTCAGGCAAACCCTGAATCATTGGACACGCCTGCTCGACCTGGGGGTCTAGTCAACTCAGACCGCGATGGGGATGCTCAGGCAACACAGGATACATCAACAACCGATGAGGACGATGTTTTACATATTCCACATAATGCGACCCCCTCAAGGCCAAATTTGTCGGCCTCTTCCTCGGGCTCGGATTCATATTTTGCAGCACGGGCGTCCTCACACCGCCCGAACTCCTTCCAACCGGTCAAATCACCACTATCATACAGTGGCATCTCCACGAATACAATACCTACATCGGATGCCGATTGGGATTATGCAGAGACCGAGTGGTGGGGTTGGGTCGTTCTGACAGTGACGTGGTTGGTCTTTGTCATTGGCATGGGCTCTTGCCTTGACATTTGGAGCTGGGCATGGGACGTTGGCAAGACGCCTTATGCGCCGCCCGAGTTAGAGGATGACCCGACATTGCCCATAGTTGGCTACTATCCTGCCCTTATAATACTTACGTGCGTCATGGCTTGGGTATGGGTTGTGGTGGCGTGGGTTGGTATGAAGTATTTTCGTCATGCCAAAATCAGCGGGGATTAGCGACTCTCTGTGTATTATACATGTTTCTATGATCGATACCCTGACGTGTGCTTTTTTCCCCATCTAGCGTTCATCCCCTGTGCAGTGTTGTGTCGGTCATGCATCACCACGATGCGTTTCGAGCGCTCTGCTGGCGTTGACGCGGCTACTCGCTCAAGTATGCAGTACGAAGCAGCTGCTGATGTTTCCCTGCTCTCGTACCTATGCCAGGGGCGCGTGGCATCTCCGCGCCAGCGGGTGTTTGGTCTCCTCCGCACCGATCAGTGTGTATGGCCTCGGGGGTGGATTGTGGGCACGCTACCTAGGTACGCTCATTATGCGGGAATTGGCAAAATTATATCGGCATGCAAGTGAAGAGGTGGGCGTCTTCTCTGCTCGGCCTGGGCACACCGACCTTTCTCTACGGTGGAAGGTACCCAACAGATTGTCCAAACAAGTAAATACCTAGGCCATGATTGAACTGTGCGGGAGGCTGCGGAGGTGCACGCGGGAATTGACGCATTATCACCTGTCCTGCTTTGCAAAGTGGTCAGCGCCAACTAACGTTAGGTAGCCGATGAACGCTGGTACGGCCGCAAATAAGCCCATTTAATTATTTAGTCCGTTGAATCAGTCCTAAATACCGGTGAAAGAATATAAGGATACACCTAGAACATTCCTTCAAGGCAAAAATGACGCGAAGCAGCTGATTCTAGGCACTTCATCATTCGTGGCATGCATCCAGCGTAGTAGTTGGCGAGCATAGTTAGGTACCTACAGTTGTTCCTACCTACCTACCTACCTAGGTACTAAAAGGTATGGAGAGACAGATGAACATGGACAAAGCGGTTCACCAAGACTGTGCTCCACGGAGCGTTGGGCCAGTCTTTCCAGCGTTGGCAAGCCTGGCGGAGGGAGGTAGGGAGCTTGGCAGCGTGACGGATAATTTAAGTTAGGTTAGGTAGTCCATGGCAAGACCCCGCACTGTGCGGCGACCTCGGGCATGCCGCTGGGTCGAGTAGGTAGGTAGTAGCGGCACTCATCAGCAGGCACCTACCTAGGGGGCCTAGGTACCCGACACAGGCGCCGAGAGCCTGCCCCAGGGGACTTTTTCAAAGCACAGCGCACCACAGTGCACCACAGCGCAGTGCTGTCAGATTGACGCTGTGCTTGCCCGGAGAGGCCCGTTCACCCAATACATCTCCCTGACGTCGCTGGATGAAGTCTTCGTCAGCCAACCTCCTCCTCGACTCTCTTCATCTCGCCTCGTCAATACCCATCCTTCACACACCATCGGCGAGCACCATTGGGAAATAGTGTTTACCGTGTCAGCACTCGCAATACCATCAGTTTTCGCCGCCCTATTGCCACCGTTAAGGCATTTAGCTCACGACACGACCTGGCGGCCCTAAAGCCTGCCTGAAACACGACCTACTCGACCATCACTGGCAATTCACGTCGCGCCGGTCTCTTCACCTGAGAACCATCGCAGCCATCCCAAAGACGCCTACAGGGCACCGGGAACAATCTGCACTATCCCTACGCCGCAACACCGCCCGCTCGAAACACCTCTTCTCGCGGCCCAACTCCTCGTGCCCCAAACGAACCCGACTGCACAAATACCATTTGCCACATCATTACTCTGCCACGCCTCAGCGGCTCGCTTTCGGTCGCCAATTCTTCCGTCGCTGTTGGAAACTGGCATAATCCATTTCAAAGGTGCTCAAGCCGCGGTGGCAGGCTCCCACGTGAATCGTATCTCGGACAAAATTGCGGCGACAGCGCCCTTTTCACATAGGAGACTGCCAAAATGAGAGAAGTCAACTTTAGTATACCAAACGTCAACAAGGCATCGGTGGGTATTACAACTGCGTTGTATGACCGCCGGGCGCTTGATTGCACTTCGACTCTGCCCCTGATCAACTCGCTCAACCATCTCGCATACCTCACAACATCCTCGGCGCGTATTCGAGACATATTGACTGTCGACGGAGGCATCGAACGGCTTGTCTGCATCCTAAAACAGGGCAGGAGCAAAGACATGATGGGCATGTGGAAATGGAACCTAGCATTTCAATGTGTTGTCAACATTGGTGTGCGCGGAACGGAAAATGTGCGCACGCGGGTGGTTGAGGCCGACATGGTTCCTGTCATCGCAACCATTCTCGACAACTACATCAAAGTAATTGATCGATGTCGTGAAAAAGCAGACGAAGCGAAGCAGAAACAGATACACGAGCATCACCATCGACACCGCAGCCACGATCATCGCGTATCTTCCAGGGCTTCCGGCCTCTTTGCGAACAGATCTTCACGCAACGAAACAGAGCACAGAACACTACGACGACAAGCGCTGCCTCCATCAATCGATGTTACGGCCAGCTATGCCGGACCATCGACTGCCGCTCTCCGTCAAGGATCGGAGGCGTCCTCCGCATCGTCCCCCGCAAGGTCAGGGACCTCAGATAGACCAGCAGTTACACCAACTCGCCATCGCCACAGCTTTCGAGCCACCGAGGGCCAGGCTACGGTAACTCGACAAGCTGTTCAACCCCTGGCACCAGCCGTCCCTATGATGGAAGCTCTTGATGGCCTCGTACGTCCCGTGAGAGATGTCGACCGCTTAGCATCCATGACACTTCTGGGACAGTCGGAACTTGTGTCCCAGCCAACTTCCCCCACAACACCGCTTCCGCTCCCTCAACTACGCTCTCCGACCGTGATACCAACGGCAAACATCGACGAGACAACTCCACAGCGCCGCAGGCCTTCGATTCGCCATCAAAACTCCACCGCCGAAAACGACGATATCAACAACGATAGCATGCCATCCGATGAATCGCCCGATGCAGAAATGACTGGAACTGGAGACATGCGATCGGCTGTTGGGATACAGGATATCACAATGGATGATGGCGAAGGGATGTTGGCCACAGAGTCGCTCGAATTGACTGCCGCAACTGTCTCTGAGACGCAAGACACTGGTGCCTTCAATATCACTCACCGCTCCCCAATCGATGGAAGTATTGGAAGTGATGTGGCACCCGCTCCTGTACCGCCCATTGGTCTGTCCCCGAACCGCCCTTCTATGGTCTCGCCTCCTCAGCCAAACGCGCCAACATCATCAGTGCCAAGATATCTGCTAGATCGTCATTTCGTGCCGAACCCACAAATGCTGGCCGTCATGCCGAGGGAAGAAGATGTTCTCATGTCACTGCAACTTCTTGCCTACGTTTCGAAATATTGTGGACTCCGTTCATATTTCCAAAACAGCCACCTGGTTCCTAGGCTCGCCATCAGCAAAGACCTCGCAGCCCTCGATGGCGACGGCGACGGCGAAGAGATTGACGATTCTGTGGCTGTCGATGAAGAATATCTGCTGCCAAATGACTTTAATCTTTTCCCACTCGTCGAAAAGTTCACTGTCAGATATCACAGTACTGACATGCAATATTGGGCTGGCGTGGTCATGCGGAACCTGTGTCGCAAAGACGACACTCGCGGTGGTATTCGACAGTGCGCATACTATCAATGTGGAACCTGGGAAGAATTTCCACGGCAATTTGCGAAATGCCGCCGATGCCGCCGGACGAAATACTGCAGTAAGGAATGCCAAAAGAGCGCTTGGGCTTTCCACCGCCACTGGTGTGTCGCAGCTTCCCAATAATCAGACGCGGCACTATCATGCGCGATTTTCGTCATGATATCCGGCTCATCTGACTGCCGCATCCTCATGTCGCGGTTTGTTGAATATACCGCCATTTCTTGGGCGCGGCAGAGCGTTTTCAAACACTCCGCATTCTCTTTTCGATACCATGGGATCCTTCAGGCGTATTTGACCGGTTATGACTTGGGTTTACAACTTTTCATGTCTTGCGTCTCCGAACTGTGTACGAAATTGCTGCTGCCTTTGCGACCACGGCAAACTCCACGAATGGGCAGCATGCTTGCTCGCTCCCGGCGCAAGTTTTGGCTGTCCAAGGAAAATTGGAGGCCTGAAAAGTAGCAAAGCAAACAAATTTCGTGATTTTTTTACTCAATGCTCGGCGATTGCATCAGCTTGCATTTTCTTGGGTTGCCAATAACATTCTAGCGACATCCTGCATGGGGAAAGACTTGGTGTGCGAAAATAGCTCAGGCTTGTCGATCATCACAACTGAGTTGATACAGCAATAGTGAGCCAGGTTGATACCTGACTGCTACGGGTTTTCTGTATCGGTGTGACGTTCACCTTTCTACCCTCACTCCATTCAAAATCTTTATATATCCTTTTGTTTTCATAGATGAATTTGGATGAATCATGTTCCAATTTAATCATGCAATCGTTGTTTCACGTGTGAAATGCAGTGGTATCCTGACAGTAGTTGAACAAGGAGCTCCTCTGATGTGACTATTTTGTACATGAATACCAGACGCCTAAGAACGATGCAAAAACCATCCAAGTTTCCGCCGCTGAATTTTATTTGCCCGACATTGCCTTTCTCCTGCTCTTACCAGGGCGGCTCGTCTTCTTGTTCTTGCTGCCGGCCTTCATCTTCTTGGCGTTGAAACCACTTACATCGCCCGAGCTCATCGCATCGCCGGATTTCGAGTGCTTCTTTTTACCGCCAAACCCAAACTTTTCGTTTTTCTTTTGGCGCTTTGCATTCGGCCCTGAAGACGAACGGCCTGCGCCAGACCGCTGAGAGTGCTTGGAAATTTCGTCGTCGACTGCTATGTCGAACAGATCACCCTCCTTTGTGCCGACGTCGCCGCTGGACTCTTGGCGCTCTGAGAAGTTCTGGTTAGTGCGCGATTCTAAATATACGATAGTGTCTGATCTTACTTCTCTTCAAAGTTTTGATCTTTTCAAGTGTTTCGCGTTTGGCCTTTTGTCGCTCTTGCAGTTTGGCAACCTGGACTTGTTTGCCGAATTTTTTCAAGTCGCGCTGCTTTCGTGCTTCGGCTGAGGCCTTTTTCGCAGAGGCTTCCTCGATCAGCTTTGCCTTGATCTTCTCCATGTGCGCATCTTCCTTCACCATCTCGGCGAAGTAGTCCTTTGGCCGAGAAAATGGCACGCCTTCGGCTAGTAGCTTGCTTCTACCTTGTCGCGCGGCTTCGAGGCATTGAGTATAGAAAGCAAGCTCTCGCTGAAGATCGTCGGACACATCAGGAATAGACTCGGCCGTACTGGTGGAGGAGACAACGATTTGATGCGCTGCGAACGGCACATTCTTGCCGGTAGGAATGGATATGCGATCAAGAGATGCAAGGAGGGCAGATGTGTTGTTTATAGTTAAGCGGGTGTGTGGAATGAGGTCTTCACGGTCTTCCTCGTTCAAATCTTCGAGGTCTGAAACAGGAATGTCTTCGTCGTCTTCATTGTCGTCCTCGTCGTCCTCGTCGTCCTCGTCATCTGCCGAAGGAGTTTTCCTTGAGTCGACGGATCCAGTGCGTTTGGGCAGGCGTTTCTCCAGCTCAATAGACGAGTCGGACGTATCACTGTCGTCAATACCCTCCAGATCAAACTGTGTTTATGTATTAGCGCTCCCCTTAGCATGAAAATCTGGTAAAAAGAAGAGCCCAACCTTCAGAGCGCTCTTTTCGTTTTCGTCGGAAGACTCGCCAGCATGCGACGAGGTTTTTGAAGCAGCATCGCGAGGAACTTTAGACTGCCTGAGCAGTTTGCTCTTTGGAGGCTCCATTCAGACAACCAAATACTCCCTGCCGGGTGTTGAAATTCTTATTAACTGGTAGTAATGAAGAAAACCCGAGGTTGCGACTGCCCTGTACTCTCTACTGGAGGAGGCGGCAATCCACTTAAAAAAAGTCCAGCAAGAAAATCTCAAAATTCTGCCATTGAAATCTTCTCACCGCCAACTGATGCCCCACCACCATAATACCACTTTCCATACTCTAACGATAAGTAAGCTGCGGAATAGTCTATAGGCAGGTTTCCTTCGAACATTGGTTCCCGAGAAACGAGCCAATCGTCTGCAAGGCTGTCGAAAGGTACTCATTTTACCGAGGGCTTACCACTTTAAGTAAAATACAGCCAACTCTTCATGGGTACACAACAGTATTTACATCATTTAAACCCGGTTATAGATGATCTACTAATCCTGCCCGCGTACCATGTTGTATTGCTTGAAATGTGGTGCCAGGACTTATACTAAGCCTTCGAGCGGCCAAAGGCAAACTACCTCGGCCGAAGCGTGTTACAAGTCGGGTGGCTACGAGAGTCACGAAATTGAGGCGAGAACATTTCGCGATCAGAAAGAAGCAGAACATAGAGCAATCACTCTAGCTCTATACTTCGTGGCTTTCTACTGCGGACCATCCTCAGCTGGTCCGTCTCACTGCTCTCACCATCTACAAAGGAACGTGCATGCAAAGAACTGGACTGGAACGTAGAATAGCAGCAATTCGTTTCGAATTAAAAATAAACCCCAATTTCAAGCCGTAGAGAAAAGAGAAATTTATACAGGACCCAGTCAATCTCCACATTGTCGTTGCGCAGCGCTTAGGCCTGCCATAAGTTGCCGCGGAAATGTTGTCGAAGTTTGTGGTGTTCAAAAATAAAATAGCTTCTGGCGCCACACAATTTGTGTTGAAGGCCAAAGCCAATCGATGGTGAAATAACGAGCTGAAATTGGCGAGTAAAAGGTATGTTTGAGACCGAGTAGACGATGTGATTCTCGTTCACTGGTCAGAGGAAGCGAACCGCAAAATCGTGGCAAATAGCCAAGATTTTACATGATGGTGCACGCCTGGTAGCCGGACCACTTCTCATTTGAGCCCGAGCTAGCCGTCTTTGCGGAGCTGACATGTTCATCCGCTTCGACATGGTCTGCCATGAAGGCTTGCTTGGGCTGAAGCTCACGAGCAAGAGAGCCGGTGCTCTTCTTGCCCTGGCATCTGTTGGTGGGCTTGTTGTGCTGAAGGACAGGCATGATGGGAATAGTCTGTTCAAAAAGTTGGGATAGAATATGTTGTGTATATGGCAGGTGAGTGTGTGTGCGGATGATGATGAAAATCGTTTAGACAGAAGAACAGCAAAAGGTGCCTTTTTATGTCTTGCGAGAACATATCATCTCCCACAAGACAGGCGTTCGTCAAAGCTCCCAAGTCATATTGTTTCTTACGAACCAAGTCTAGCTGTCTACTCATCTTAGTATTGTTCTTCAATCGGGCCACTTAGCGGGAGTCGTGGCGGCGTTGGTCGGATGGGTCAAGCCGTAGACAAGAGCTCTCAATTGGCCGACGGAAATACGCCAAAAGACCATTTCAAAGAAGAGAAAACAGCCGAGGTACTGTCTAGTTGAAACGAAAGTCACAATAGGAAAGCGATATATCCATGCGCTCCATCTCTTACTATTGTTCTTCAGCAAGCTGCGGGGCCGCAGTGCAAACATATCGTGGGTGGCCATGGCAAACCATGTCAACTTGGCTCAACCCACGTTCTCGGCTCGCAGCAGTCCCAAAGATCTTGCACGAAATGATAGCTCTCCACAGGTAAAAGCTGCGCGATCGACTTTGCACATGTCCAAGTGTGCATGCATTGTCATGGTTCGAGACACAAACTGCCATTATCAGACAGCCCCGCCGGCCCACAAAATAACCACGGGTTCTTGACTTTGCATCCAACTTTTCTGATTTGGCTTTCGGGACTCAGGGTGCATCCGACATGTTACCAGCACAAACAACAGCCATCACATCACAAGGCTTTACAAGAGCGTAAGACTAGTTCATACATCGCGGTACAACGCTAGTATACTTTAGCATGCCGCACAAGCATAAACGGAAAAGAGGCGACGATGCGGAGTACGTCCATATGTGCTTTCGTCACCGGTACTTTGGGACTAATAATAGCCACAGTTTCAATTTGCCGCCTTCGCAAAGGGCAATGCCACTCCCTGTCAATTCTGTTGCCTCGAGTGGCACGTCTAGGCAAGCAAAGAAGCGCCGCCAGGCAAAATCTGACACCGATGCGCCACGCGCCTTCAAACGATTGATGGCATTTTCAGCCGGCAAAAAGGTACATCCTGGCCTTGACGATGGAAAAAATAAGCAGTCCACGACATTAGATCCCAAGCGACGAAGCGAACCACTTCAAATAAAGCCCGGTGAAGACCTCAGAGCGTTTGCGGCACGTGTAGATGCTGCAATGCCATTGGCAGGGGTATCAACAAAGTCGGGTATCAAAGGGGGCAAGGATTTAGATGGCATCAAGATCAAGAGAACGCGAAAAGAGCGCAAAATGCACAAATTATACGACCAGTGGCGAGAAGAGGAGCGGAAGATACAGGAAAAGAAGGAGGAAGAAAAAGAACTGGCAGCGGAACGTGAGCTCGAGAACGATGAAGCAGGCATTTTTTCAACGTCTATTTTAGATGATGACGAAGGCACTAAAAAGAAGAAGAAGGGCAAACGTGGCAAAGACGCCTTCGACGACGACCCTTGGACAGACTTGAAAAAGAAGAGGGGAGAGGTGAAACTCAGCTTGCATGATGTAGCAGATGCTCCTCCAGAGCTACATAAAAAGCAGTCGCGACTTCTCAAGGTTGTTGGAACAGCCACGGTCAATGTTGGAAGCGTGCCAAAATCTGCTGGTAGCTTGCGACGGCGCGAGCAGCTAGAGGAGGAAAGACAGGACGTGGTTGAGTCATATCGACGAATTCGAGAGCATGAGCAACGGAAATTGGATACAAAAAAGAGGGGGAAACCAGCTGTATAATATATCTCTTATTGGGTAGAGTTGGCACGATGACTTACCTTCGAGAGATCTTTCATTACTGCCTGCTAAATGTGCCTGTAGGTCCTCATTGTCAGTCGAGCTTCCCAAGTTGTCAGACACTGATCATCGAGACAGCGTGCCATCCGCCCCACAATTCTCGAAGGAAAGAAAATTTTAGCGTCGAGCGCGACGCTGCGCGCTCTGGTTGCGAGTTCAACTCCTGCGAACAAACGATGAAGCCATAATTTTTTTCATCAGCCACTTACAACATGTCGCATTAAAACATTTGCATCTTAAGTCATGGTGACAAATCTTGAGGGGCTGCTTGAGCGCATAGTGCTTCTTGCGTCTTGCGCCGGTGAACAAGGTACGCCTCCATCTACCAACTTACCTCTCTGCCCACCGGTTTCTCAACAAACAGTCCGCCACAGAGATCATCAATTAGTCACATGTGTGGTACAATTCTTAACGGATTTTAGGCTGTGCTGTAACGGAACTTCTCTCGTCAATTCTCGTCTTGCTTTCGATAAGCGAGGGAGACCCCTCTCAAGATGAAGTCTTCCGGATTCTGGAAAATCCACAGTCGGAAGCTTATCGCATCACCGCAGTCATCTGGAAATGGGTGGTAGAGAGAAATGACGTCTCAGTTGGGAATCTTCGGAGATATAATGGCGTTACTCTGGGCGAGATACTCTCCTTGGAGCGGAAATCGCCTGCCGCGGAGCACACGTCAAAAGCGCCGCCTCCAGATACAAGCACCCAGGATAAAGGTGCGCTCCGAATATATGTATCAGAAGATACCATGTGGGAATCATTGGCTGGGCATGGAGTTGATCATAAGCGCATTCCTCGATCAGAATGGATCCTACTACAAGGTATTGCCTCCACAAAAACTAAAGGAATTTTGCAAGGAGATCTGGGTAGGCTTGTCGGTCAAGATAAACGATCGGTACCGAAGAGGACTAGCTGCTTAGTAGAGAAGGGCTACATCACGAAACGGACTACCCTTGTTCGCGGTACCAAAACAAGCAAGCTCTGGCTCAGGTTCCTCGCGCCCTCCATACCAGACGAGTCGAGCGAAAGAAGCGAAGCAGAGACGGATATCACTCTTTCAAGGCAATGCTTAGTTGAGAGCTTGGAACCTGTGCCATGGCATATGAGGTGGACGGGTACCTCTATCGATTACAAAGTACTTGCCACTACGATCATGGCAATCTGCAAAGAGTGGAATGTCATGCGCCTTCAAGATCTGAAGTCGAAGCTTGGGGTCTTGGGGATGGCATGGCAGATGAAAGTTATCTCCAAGATATGCAGATTTCTCAATGCTCGCGGCAATGTTCAATACGTCGCCGCAAAGCTCAACAATCGCATATTCAAAGACTGCATCCGCTTCAACAGGGACATGAATGCGAGGGACTGGTCCATTTTCTTAGCCACTGGTAAAAGGACAACAAAAACATCGAAGAACGCTACACAAGAGCTCGGCGAAGATGAAAGCAACATGCTTGGTATGCTGAAAAGCGCCCAGGGGCTTGGAGAAGCGCACTGCCCCTCCTGGTGCATTTACATCCCAATAACTTCTCTTGTTGCACTGTGTATTCAAGAATCAGGGTCTAACGGGCTGACAAATCCGCAATTGTGCGCAATGACTATTGGGCCCAGCTTCACGCGCTACCTGGCTGGCTTGACAGCTTCGATATCGACTGACAACATACAGCCAAGCAACACAGAGCATCTTACTGTGAAGAGTGAGCGCGGCCGGCCTGGCAAGTCTTCTTCACTCTATTGGTACACTATGGCGAACTCGGAGATACATCAAGACCGCACTCTTTCACAGAGAGCCTCTCAATCACCCCGTAAGCTCAAGAAAAAGCGCCGCGGCTCCTCCGAGCCCTACAACTTCGAGTCTCTGGACCTTGGAGATAGCAACAACGTTCGAGTATCAACACTGTCAGATCTGTGCCAGCGAGGTCTTTCCCAGCAGAAAAGACAAGGTCGCCCGAAGATGATAAAACCGGAACAAGGTAATGGCCTCCGCAATCTAGCTCCTCGAGAATCGACATTGGTACCAACTTCAACAAAAAGAGGAACTCGTGGGGCCGCTGCTGAATCCGTGGTTATTGGGGAACAAGGAGACGCCGGCTCGATTGGCAAGGGAGCTGAATCAGAAAATCACGAGGAGAGTTTTGAGATTGACAACCTGGATGAAGTGGGCAATGAGGCACCAGAACCAAAAAAACGCGTTCGTGGTCGTCCGAAAACCCGCGATGGCAGCCAAGCCAGCAAAAAGTCAACCAGATCAAAGGCCCAAGCACCTGGCAATCGTCAATTCAGATGCGAAAAATGTCATGGTACTTGGAAGAATGATGTGGGCTTGAAGTATCATCTCGAAAAGTCGCAAACCCCCTGCAATCCCTCCTTCAAGCCTCAGCTCATGCCCGCCCCAAAGAACCCCAGTTTGGCCACGGGCAGGCGTCGAGTACCGCCTGCGCGGAAGCTTCCTATCAAGTCAAACACTGGTTATACAAGTAACCTATCGACCACCGGCAGGAGAGTGCGCAATGAGGCTGTCGACGAGGATCTCATACATGAAAGAGGAGAGTATTCGGGTCTTGCTACCCCACCAGTCAAAATGAAGCATATTCGGAGTTCTGAGCCTGCGGATGTCAATGAAGATGTCTCAATTCTGTCGGGGCAAGCAGAGCTCTTGACGGTCCTCTCCGCCCTCCCACCGCGGCAGGTTAACCCTTTCGCGAAACACTCGGCACGGCAATGTGTTGGGCACGGTAATGTTGATGGCATAACTGAAGATCTCGAAGCTTTGACGAGTTTACCGCATTTACAAAAGGTGATCTTGGAGGTGCCCGAGGCTCACCCTTCTGCTCTCACCTTAACCCCGCAAGACTCTACTTCCCCGGCTGAGAGCATGAAAGAAGTCTCAGAGAAACCGCGCATAAAGAATCCGCTTCGTCATAAATTGATGAATATCATTCTTGGATTATTGAACCAGTACAGTGGGGCACTCCCAGCTGGACAGTCACTAGAGATTCTTGTCTCCGAAAATTGGAGGTTACAGCAGTGCGAGGGAGACATCCCTAGCGGTGCAAAGATCAAATCGGTCATGCTACAGATGATCCGAGAGAAGAAGATTGTCGACCAGTGGCACGCGTTCAGGGCATCTGACGGCAGAATCGGAAAATGCCATATCATCACTATCCCATCAGTCATGGCATTCGCCCCAGAGACGAGGGCCCTCGTTGAGACGATTCGGCAGCTTTATCCGGCAAACATTCTCCCGCATCAAATGCCAGGAGTTCCTTGCGTTGCTAATGAAGCAAATAACCTCGAAGAGGATGAGGAAGACAGCAATATGGTAATATCATATCGACAAGACAGCAAGGTTGGTGGGCGGGGTAGGAGGTCACTTGCCGCTGGTGTTGCCACCTTGAGCGCCCCGGTATATGCGGCCCAAATAACGGCGAAACGGGCCGCTGATTCTGGCGAGATTCCAAGCCCTCCCGGGAAAAGGAGACGCGTGACCGAAAAGGCGAGCCGTGCTGTAGATGAATACCAGGGTCAGCATTTCTGGCCCGTTGCTGATGTTTCGCCCCCTGCGCATGACATACAACAGGTCTCTCCAGCCGCAGGTGCTGGGATCACTTTGGATATCTTCTTCAATGATGTCGGCGAAAATAGTCATGGCATCATTGGAATTCAAGCGCCGCTATGGGCTCGCGATAGCGTTACGCGCCCTTTCGAACGTCTGGCCAGACCAATGCAACAAAACGGATGGATTGCAGGATCTGGATGGTTTTCCTGGACATCACACCATCGCGTGCCATGTCAAACCCCCTCCACTGCCCACGAAGATCGCTCACAATTTGATTATTTCGTGGAGAAAATCAGAATGTGTCTGACTATCGAGATGGAGAATGAGTATATCGACCAGTTACCCACGCAAAAGCACGATATTTTCATCAACTTTTTAGGTGGTGACGCTGGAAACCATGTACCAATGCATAGAATACAATGGTATAAGTCGGACAAACGACAGAGCACAGCGCCCGAAGTTGTTGTCATCAAAGCGGATGAGGATGAAATGGGTTCCTCCTCTGTATCGGCAGATGAGGAACCGGAGCCGTCATCCGCTGCCGCACAAGACTATCCTGACTTGATCTCTGCTAGTACTCCTCAAATGACGCCGCCCGCCACAAGACGCGCGGCACTGACTTCGCGAAGCCTGACTTCTCTCACGCTTGATACGGAGGAGCGGAGATTGACTGCAGAACTACAGACGGGTCCCGACAGCGATGAACTTTTGGCGGCATTCGTGGCCATTCGCAGCCTACTTGGTGGTATAGACAAAGTCATCGATTGGGGCCTGTTGGCTCGCTTGTTCCCTACCGTTGGACTGCCATCTCTGCGACGCTTTTGGGCTAGAAATCGCAAAGCGAAAGCTTCTACTATATTGAAGGCAACGCAAGATTTCCAAGACCGTTTCATCGCCGCTGTTGAAGCCGATGAGATAGCCATGCCCGATTATGAGCGACCATTGGAGTATGACTGGAAGAGCCTCATACAGTGGACTATGCGGCAACCCAATCAAGAGCAGCTGTACCTTCCCAGCTCAAGGGAAAGATTTCAGCACGAATTTAAACTTGAAGATGGTAGCAAAAACACCGAAGATTGGATGGAGAAGTTCTACCATCCTCAGTCGTCGGTTTACTCTCGTTTCGAGACTGCTACACTTCAGCCCGGATCGTTGACAGCTACAGAGGTCAAAATGTCTAAACTGCAGCCCGCACCCGACACCATCGATATTGCTCGATCCTGGATCCGCTCGCTATGCTGTACTAGCGAAACTGACTATACCCCCCAAGATGTCAAACAGAGATTCTCAATGCTTTCGAAAGATACGCCGCAGCGAAACACGCTGGTTCTCAAGGCAGCCATTGACCAGCTCACCAAAGAGAGAGTCATTTGCAAAAGCAAACGAGCACCGTTCGGCGGACGGCCGTACAGGCTCAATGAAGCGTACACTTCTGTTCTTGCAAAGGTCGCACACAGACAAAAGTACCTCGATGCAGTTTCTTTCAAAAGGGGCCTCGACCAGGCTTTCCAAAGTAGCAGGGCTATGAAAGTGCCCTATACACTGTCTGACGGTGCGATGATGGCACTGACGAATTTAACCGCCCATGAACGAATACGAATAAGAGCAGCAAACGTCCCAAACATACCCTTTGGCTTTGAGCCCGGCAATTACGAAAGTCGCAAGTATCCGAAATCGTACTACCACATGGATCTTGAAGTTCAGCCAACCCCATCCTATCTGTTCAACGGTGACATTGGTATACTTGAAGTTGTCCAAGGTGTTGGCCCGCCGAGAGAAGGTCGCACAAGAGAGATACCACAGTGGATTGACTTTTTCGGCAAGCTTGATGAGCAGAGATGGGCAGATATCTTGGGTGCCGTCTGTTTTGCGTTTAATACAAAAGGCATCACGTCCGTCACGGGCATATGCGATGCTGTCGCGCCGATACTCGAGGTATTTGAAGCGGAACTCATCATTTCTTGGGGCCTCAAGACCGGACTTTTCACCAGAGCGACGCAACATTCCGGCATTACGCTTGGAGAATGGTGGTGGTTGGTTGTGGTGCATCGGTGGAATTGAGCGCGTGGTGCATCGTGAGAAAGTAAATGGTGAATAAATCAATAAAAGAAGAAAGTGTTAAAACTTCTCCGCCAACTCGAAACTCCGTGACGCCTGACTAAAGGCAAAGGTCTAAACTATAATCCAAATAGCACTTTGATGAGCAACGCAACAAGTAGAACCACAAGAACCACAATAGCCCTATCTATCCAAAGCGGTATTGCCTCGTTCGTGGTCTGGGTTTGAGTTGATGTAGCATGTACCCTTTGCTCTTGGGAAGGTGCTACATTCTGCGGAGCCTCGAGGTTTGCTATTTGGCGAGGCCGTGGCGGTGCGGCAGTAGGGCGTCCATTCACGGGTGTAGAAACCTGCGGAGTCGTTTGCACAAACCCCTCGGCGAGTTCTGAGTCTTCAGATGTACTTTCAGCAGTGGATTTATCCTCTTGCCTTGGATCATCAGTCTTCAGCTCATCTTTCCAAACCATCTTAAGCTCCTGCGGTACAGCCACGTCCGAGACGGCGCTGTCGGGATCCTGGCAGCGTTCTTCACAGTCCTTGATAATTTCCGCATTAGATTTTGCGCAAGTGCTGCAGATCCACGCTCCGGAATCCTTTGCAAGCCGCCGGCGCACGTCATCAGTGGTCTCTAACCCTCCCAGTTGGCCACGC
The DNA here is from genome assembly GCA_037289395.1 of Beauveria scarabaeidicola. Taxonomy (NCBI): domain Eukaryota; kingdom Fungi; phylum Ascomycota; class Sordariomycetes; order Hypocreales; family Cordycipitaceae; genus Beauveria; species Beauveria scarabaeidicola. The sequence goes on along the minus strand of JAEIJG010000205.1, from coordinate 15,448 downwards.
GCTTCAGTCTCCATGAAACTACGTAGTCTTGATTGCATAAAACGTTAGCGATTGTACTGCAGCGGGACGACGTTGGCAGGGTTCATGTACTGACGCTACTAGTGCTGTGCGGACACCCCATGCGGGCTGCCAAGTCTCTTCGTGATGGCCACTGATGCTGAGACAGATTTCGCGATTGGCCTCGAATCGCCCATTCGGCGTGGAGAAGCGAAACATCGGAGGGCGGAGCGGATACGTTGGGGGGAGCGCAATACGACCATGATAGACGCCCTCGCTGTAGACGGAATTGGGCGGTCCGCGCAGAGTGAAGTGCCATTCAAATAGATCCGTTTCCAATGGGTGTGCCGCGTAATCGCGGGACGGTGAGTTGGATATCTCAGCTGCCTCACGTACTATGGCGAGCCGCATTAACAACCGGACAAAGGGAGGATGGCAGTCGTGGAACATGTATAGTCAAAGATACGATGGAGCACAACAGAGGTATGGGAGGGAAGTGACGGAAAAGCCTGAGGCCTCAAATGGGATAACGGTAGTTGGGGTAACATACAGATTCGTTTAATTGTAGGAGAGCGAGTGCTCATAGCCGTAGCCTTGGTGCTGGACATTGTCTCATCCCCCAACTCAAGCGGCAATGCAGGATATGCGACGAAAGAGAATCAGCGTCAAGAGGTGCCTGAATAAAGACGGGCCAAGGCGAATATATTGCGAGGTGCCTGCCGTGGTATCGTATGGTTCATCAAGAGCAAAAGAGAGTTCCGTATTGGGGCGCGAGAGAGAGGTGGAGGACAGTGGCGTGGCCGGGCATGTGAGTGAGCCACCGTGTCTGGAGTCACCCTCTCTCTCACTTGACCTGGCGACAGATTGCGAATAGGAATTGGGCCCACCAATCTCTAACTACCTAGACACCTTATTTATCTACCTACTTGCCTGCCTATGTAATCCCTGTGGCATCTCGAGGCAAGGCTGATTTGCGCGTAGATGCAATTCGTTTTTTTCTTTTTTTTTCTTGCCTGCAGGCGCGTCGCTTTCTGTAAAAGTTACAGCACTTCATCGGCAATGCATCACGCCTCCGCAGTCCTGAGACTTCTTTTCGGTGGTAGCCACTTTTTTAAACAAACCAAAGCGTTGACAGATTGGCTTAGTCATCCCGAGCATCGCCAAATTCAATGGCGTCCGGTATGCGCCGTGACAACCTTCATCACCTACGACAGCAGCGCGGCCAGGTTCAATCGCCCGATACCACATCCAATCCGATTACGACGGTATGTGACGCCAAGGCACTCTTGTTAGGCTCTTCAATTCAAGCCTTGCTAACCCATGTGATTGCAGGGACCGACGTGACGCATCGGGCAAAAATCCCACATCTGGATGGTTCATTGTTCGCCATGGGCCCCCCTAAACCTCCTGTGCCCCATGTGGCTCCCATCTACCGCTTGACCGCCACTGCTCTTGGAGCTGGCATGTGGTTCTGGGTGAGAACATACTATAGCCGATTTCAATTCGAGAAGCCCTTACTGATGCCAACCCGCCACTCTAGTTGATGTACCGAGCGAAGAAAGATGGTACGATTCGCCTTGCCGATACCAACACTGAAAATATAGCCTTCAAAGTGGCTCCATGTCGCAAAAAAACTAACATTTACTCCCACAGGACCGGTTTTGATGGGCTGGAAGCACCCGTGGGATCACTGAACGACACGGGAAGTTGTTGCAGGCCACGCCATTGTATTTATAGGCCAGTTTCTGTTTCAATAAAGGCGAAAACAAAACAAAGCGGGACAACGACCACATGATGACCAACGTGAGACCCCGCGATTCTGCTGAAGATGAGAGATGCTCACTTCCCGGACGGCTCCTCGAACAAAGAATGATATTCCCCCCCCCGTATGCCGCCCTCGACTTTCCCATACATAACGGTTGATTAGAGCTCCTGAGCTCGGTTTCAGGGCTCACGAGGTTTCCGGTCCTGGCTCAACATTTTGAAGCCCGATTTATCGACGGGGGCTCGAAGATGGATTGTCCTTGCTTTTGAAATTTGAGGAACCTGTCACAATAAAGCCAGGGATCTCGTGTACCAGGCAAAGTACCGCAAAGCCCCAGTCATAACTTTGTGCTGCGTGTGTTACCCAGTTGTAGTCTTAATGGTTGGAGGAGATGTCATCGATTTTATCGGCTTTGTCGAATACGCTCATGGCAAAGGGCGTGATCTCGCCGTAGATTCATGGTCTTCATACCGCCAGTGTTACTCGCGCCTCAACGATCTATAGCTCTGGCATTAACACTTCAAGGAAAATAGGAGCTGAAGTACTGCCTTCGTGAGAGCTGATCTCGATGGCAATATCACTTATTGTCAGCAGCAAAGCAGGCTCAGAGGAAATGTGAGCTTGAGATCAAAGATACTGAAGGAATAGAGCAAGTCCGAATAAAGCTACGATTGACAGGTTGTATCCACTAGTTAGCTTTACAGGGCGGTGATTGTGCGGCAATTATATGACGGCTTCATTGCTGCTACAGTCGCATGCATGTATGTACCTAATGTACCCACGTTCGCGGCAGGTTGTACGGTATTACACCAAATCCATAGTCGGGCGGGCATAATGAAGACATGGCGAGATCAGTATCATTCTAACCTCCGCAATATCATGAATTATGATCAACAATTATTGCAACCTTTGCGGGATGTTATTTGGCACTTATAAAGGTGCTCAAACAATAAACAGATCTTGCAACAGATGTCAGGGAGACGGGGAGAAGGGCCCATTAGTAGCGAAACCACCCGCGATAATCCAAGACCGTAGAATTAACACACAAACGAATGCCTGCCTAGATTGATCGAAGAAGAAAATACGACAAAGAAGAAACGACTGCCCAAATCAAGCATCTGCAAAAAATGTAATGTAGGGTAAGTAACCTGTCACTCAGGACCGTCCAATAATCCACCAGCGCGAGATTCAGGCCTGGCAGAAGGATGCAAGAGGCCACACGAGAACAAACTCATGGCTTCCTTATCTGCGGTTGGAAACCATGTCACTTCTGTAACGGCACCGCCGAGGCTGAATATGAACATCACAGTCTACTCCAGGAGTCAGAGCTGCTTCGCTAGTTAACACCCCATTCGCCTTATCCTCACAGCTTCAATGTTGTAATACGCTTTCTAGATTGTGGCTTGAATACCGGTACTACATCAAAGCCATGTACAAGATACAGTCCCCCATATGCCCGAACGCCGCGCGCCTTGTGAAAGAAAGGAGCAATTATAGAAAAAAACCCCAAAACGAAACAGTCACTGCCAAAACAAGATCCAAGCAAGGTTGCCTTCCAAAAGGACGGTGAGTAGTCACCAACAATGCAAAAGTTGGCGCACACACACCCATGCTTGCTATTCGTGTTGCTCATCGTTTTTCTCTCGACACATCTTTTAGTTCTTGACACGGGTATATTCACCTGCAACCAGACAGTGGTCACGCTCAAAGGGTTCTGGCGCAATGTTAGCGATATGCGGTCAGTAAATAATGCGGGCAGGATGGCTTACCGAGAGTGAGCTGGAATTTGGGCTTGATAGACTCTGCGCGCATCTTCTGAACTTCGCTGGCGAAAACCTCAGCAGCTGGGGCAGTAGAATCGATGCAGTTGGCCTTGATGGAAATGAGAACACCACCGCCGACCTTGAGGAACCAGTTGGCGTTCATGGCAACGATACGGGCCTGGTCAGGCTGGGCAACATCGGCAAAAATGACGTCGACCATGGGGACGATCATGCGGTAACGGGCGGGTTGGCGGGCATCTTCGACGATGGGGACGACGTTAGGGCGCTTCGAGGCCATGGCGATGAGATCACGACCAGAGCGGGAAGAGAACTCGACGGCGTAGACGTAGCCAGTAGGGCCGACGAGATCGGCAACGTGGGAGACGGAGGTACCAGAGGCACCACCAATGTAGAGGACGCGGGAGCCGGGCTTCATGTAGATGTCGTCGGCGCCACCAGCAATAGCAGCGCACAGCTTGCTGCGGAAGGGGTTCCACATGCGGTACTCAACTTTTGTGGTCGTGGTGGTACCGTCGTCATTCTGAACAGACTCGTCGACCGAGATGCGCTTCTCGCCGTAGACAGAATCGCCGGGGGCAAGGTTGCGGGTAGCAATACCGTCCTCCTTGCCGCCGCGGACGACAAAGACACCAGCGTGACGGTGGGGCTCCTAAAGGCAAAGAGGGTTAGCAAACTCGGTCGGCCGTGGCTGGACTGGTATCTCGCGATAGCCTCACTCGCGATATCTCGAGAGGGCGAAGAAAGACTTACAATGATGACCTTGGAACCGCCCTTCTGACCGCCAGCACCGCCGCGAGCACCACCACGACCACCACGACCTCCACGGGCACCGCCGCGAGCAGGACCGCCGCGACCACCACCACGAGCACCACCTATTTGCGACCAGTCAGTTCATGCACATTGTGGCATCGACAAGAGGCCATCACAGCATACCTCGACCACCGAAACCACCACGGCCACCGGCAGCACCACCACGACCACCGCCGAAGCCTCCGCGACCACCGCCGAAGCCTCCACGACCGCCGTCAAAGCCTCCACGACCACCGCCACGACCACCGCCGCGAGGACCACCACGGCTAACGAAAGGAGCCATTGCGAAGGATTTTGTGAAGTTGGGAGATGCTGAGGGTTTGAGGAGGAATTGAAAAAGCAGAATGTCACGTAGAGCTGCTTTGGAAAGACCAGTCAACAGGAATCAAGCTGAAATGTGTTGCTGGTAGGCGTAGACCAAGTGTAGACTTGTCCTCGTTGAGTTTGCCGTAAGCACGATGGTTAACTTTTTTTTTTCTGACGCTTGGGACTGGGAAAGAAATTTTTGAAGCTGTGGATAGCCAGAGAGCTCAAAGGCCCCACTGATTACCAATCTCGGCTAGCCTTACATGAACCTGTACGGCCGCTGGAGAGACTATTTTCCGGATCACAAATTCGCTCTTGTACGGATCCGTTGACTGCTCTTGGCCTGATATCGGAGACTCGACTCAAGAGTGACTCGACGCCACCCCACATGCATCTTTATTCCACCATATATAGACGCAGCCCTGGAAGAATTGTATTTAAAAACCCCTCATTGCAAAGTAAAGCCGCCATAATGACACCTCCGGTAGACATCTCTTCCGCCAAGACGCAGAGGAAATCTGTGTCGCATAGCTGGGATCAGAATCTCTCTACCTCTCCCAGCGCGACCTTCCAGTCACCCCCACCAAGCTGGGCTAGATCTTTGCCACAACGCGTTGCTCCGAAACAGCTCAAGCCATTCAACACTCAGGACGTCAAGATCCTGCTACTGGAGAATGTCAATCAAGCTGGATGTGACATCGTCAAGGGCCAGGGATATCAAGTCGAAACTTACAAGTCCTCTTTGCCCGAGGACCAGCTAATCGAGAAGATCCGGTATGCCCTCTCTATTGCTTAGCTACGTACTCTCACGCTGTAAAGCAAGGTTGCTAATCGCTATATTAGTGATGTTCAGGTCATCGGTATTCGGTCGAAGACGAAGCTTTCGGAACGCGTCCTCCGCGAAGCGAAGAACCTGCTAGTCATTGGCTGCTTTTGCATCGGCACGAATCAAGTTGACCTCGATTTCGCCGCGCGCAATGGTATTGCGGTCTTCAATTCTCCCTTTGCAAACTCTCGCAGTGTTGCAGAACTCGTAATAGGAGAAATTATTTCTCTTGCGCGGCAACTAGGCGATCGTTCCAACGAGATGCACCGTGGAACATGGAACAAAGTCAGCTCCAAGTGTTGGGAGATTCGTGGCAAGACTCTGGGTATGCAGCCATGCATTATAATTACTGCGGTGAATCATTTCTGACAAATCGCAGGTATTGTTGGTTACGGCCATATTGGATCACAGCTTTCTGTCCTGGCAGAAGCAATGGGCATGAGCGTGATTTATTATGATGTTGTTACCCTTATGGCACTTGGTACTGCCCGTCAAGTTCCAACACTGGAAATTCTACTCGAAGAGGCAGACTTCGTGACGCTCCATGTGCCCGATCTTCCGGAAACACGAGGCATGATATCCGACAGCCAGCTCGAATGTATGAAGGATGGTTCTTACCTGATCAATGCCAGCCGTGGTAGCGTCGTTGATATTCCAGCATTGGTCAGAGCCATGCGATCAGGAAGGGTTGCCGGCGCAGCACTTGATGTCTACCCTGAGGAGCCTGGCGGCAACGGGGACTACTTCACCAATAGCCTTAATCAATGGGCAGAAGACCTTCGGACTTTGAACAACATAATTCTGACACCACACATCGGTGGCAGTACCGAGGAGGCTCAGAGAGCCATCGGTGTTGAAGGTACGGGTGCTCGACATCTTTGGTGGAGATGATCTGACTGACGAATCTGCAGTGGCTGACGCACTTGTTCGTTACATCAACCAAGGCATCACACTGGGCAGCGTGAATATGCCTGAGGCTCAGCTGCGGTCGCTGACTCTCGATGAGCCGAACCACGCCAGAGTAAGGAAAATGCGGACCCGCATATTTTTTTTACAGTTGCTTATCGAACTTAAGGTTATCTACATCCATCGCAACGTCCCGGGTGTCCTTCGAAGAGGTAAGTCACCGCATATGCACGCCAGCTTTTGGGAGGTATATCAATCTAACTAAACACTCTTTGTCAGTCAATGAAATTCTCGGGGATCATAACGTCGATAAGCAGATCAGCGATAGTCGCGGTGACGTGAGTAGCGCCTCTATCATCCTCCGAGGACGAATTCTAATGATCTCTCACGCAGGTTGCTTATCTGATGGCGGATATCAGCAGTGTTCAGTATGAGCAAATCAAGGATATTACGGAAAGCCTCGAAGCCCTCAGCTGTAAGTACTGGCGCGAGTTTGCAATTGAATCACAGAACTGGCACTGACTACGACAGCTTGTATAATGACTCGGGTCCTATATTGACGAGGGAAAAAAAAATTTATGCGTGTTAGTAGAAGTTGGGCCATAATTATTGGCAGTGTTCATGAACTCAACGTTCACAACTTTCTATGCTGTAGGAGGCTCTTTCACCAACCTCATCGACAGCAAATCTAAGTGCCTTTTTTCGTACATCGTGGCATCCAACAGCAATGTACTAGGTAATATTATTCATTCAACCTTGATCAGCTTGTTTTGGTACTCTGTAACTGGAAGTTCCATCCATTCCCTTTATTTGCTTTCGTTGGTTTTTCAGCTTCGTGCCTCGGGTTGCTCCTCTGTCTCCTTATCGTCTCCTGGTCTAGAGCCTCGCCTAAATTACAGAGCGCAGCATATCCTACTAGGCCTTTTGACCATATGCGCTGGTGGGTAAAGGGTGTGCAGCGTTGCATAAGTAACTGTAACTAAAGCATCTCGGGTTCAAGGGATATCTTTGATGCATCCGAAAAGCACTCGAGAAAAGGCCAATGCTTCCACCAGTCGTGACTGCTCTCTCAGCACATTCTCGGGCACCACAGCGTTCCGCGGTTTACCGCCAAAACTTTGCCTGTCAGTGGTTTGAAGTCGTAGGGCAGAGAAGGGATGCATAATGACACGTCGGCATCTCCATATGGGCATTGCCATTGTATTTTACGGTTAGATATTGGGGAATTATTGCCATGTGGGGGTTGAGCCACGAGCAGTTGATCGACATGCATTTTCTCGCCAACGCAACTGTCAAGGGCAGTGACAAGTTTGGCAGTATCATGTGGGGCTTCCGTGCACACTCGATCATGTGACCAGCGGCTGGCAGAACATACTTGAGACCGAGGAATAAACACATAAGAAATACTAGAAAAGATTAAAAATAAAGCATAAGTAAATATTAAATCAAGCTCTGAGGTTTTTTCCTCTTCGCGAAATACATTCTTTGTGGGTTTTTGACACATGAGCATCGTTTGCGCTGCATGCCAGGCGTGTTTTCGGTAATAAAGGGCAGGAAAACCCTAAAGGGTTCCAAAAGCAGTAAGCGAGCGTTCTGGCCCGCCCCAGCGCCCTTAGGGCAAAAGTTCAGAAATTGCCAACTTTGCGCGCAGCGAACCCACGGTAGTCGAACCAAGTCATCACCAACCCCAAAGTCGTCAAGATGGTGAGTGCCACGCGTCCTTCGTCCCTGTGTCTTTCACGAGAACATTCCCCAAGCCGAATTGTCCATTCGAAATACAACTCATTCGATCCCGAGCCCGTCGAAACTATTTTGGTCGCCCACGTCGTTGCCCGCATCGTTTTGACACGGAAGGATCGATTTCGAAACGGATCATTGACGCTGCAATGTTCAACAACTACCCCCCGCGGCGAGACCAGGAATTGGAGGAGAATATCTTGGATAATGTGTCGTGACGGGAGCTGACCGATTGGGCTTCTGTGTTATAGGTCCGTTACGCTGCGACCGAGATTCTGCCCGCCAAGTCGGCCCGCGCCCGCGGTGCCTACCTCCGTGTCTCTTTCAAGAACACCCGCGAGACCGCCCAGGCCATCAACGGCTGGAAGCTCGAGCGTGCTCTCCAGTTCCTCGAGAACGTCAAGAGCCACGACGAGGCTGTCCCCATGCGCCGCTACGCCGGCGGTACCGGCCGCACTGCCCAAGGTACGACGACCGATGTGCACTCTGTACCGCCTTCATTGTGATCTGGCCCGACTCAGATGTCTGAGGGAGCTGCACAGCGTCCAGAGACTGCTGCTGCTATCCTCGGGCGATTGTCTTGCTATGACTCGCCAGATCGCGGCGGATGATGTACTCGTTATGAAGAACGTCTTGACTAACGAAAACGTCAAACAGGCAAGCAGTTCGGTGTCACCCGCGCTCGCTGGCCCGTAAAGTCGGCTGAGCACCTTCTCACCCTCCTCAAGAACGCCGAGGCCAACGCCGACGCCAAGGGCCTCGACACTGGTGCTCTCGTTGTCAAGCACATCCAGGTCAACCAGGCCCCCAAGCAGCGCAGACGCACGTACCGTGCTCACGGTCGTGTACGTATTACCTCTCGATTCTCAACAAAGAAAAAAAAACCCCGACCGCCTCAAGACAGCCTGCTAACATTGCTTTTCATCTAGATCAACCCCTACATGTCGAACCCTTGCCACATCGAGCTCATCCTCACCGAGGCCGATGAGGTCGTCCAGAAGTCCGAGCAGGTTGTTGGCCGCGAGCACCTGAACTCCCGACAGCGTGGTGCCCGCCTCCGCAAGGCCCTCACCGCCGCCTAAAGGGCGCGCGCGCTGTGGGTGTTGACGAAGGAGAGGAAAGCAAAAAAAGAAAACCGAAAGCAAAAAAGCTTAAAATGAAATACTAAAGCGAAAGAATCAATAACACATTTCCTTGCCTGTTCAACAGAACTTCATTTTCACGCGTGAAATGGATAATCGCCGCAAGCAAGAGAAGTGTACGATTTCTTTTGTCTTTATTGAAAAAGTCACGGGCTTTTTTGCTTCTCTCTCTCTCTCCGCGATTCTTACCAGAGGGGCGTAACGACTTCCTTTTTTTTTATGAGCAGCATCGGGAAAAGAGCAGAAAAGAATGAAGCGGATGGGGAGGAGTAACACGCGGGGGGGGGGGGTCACTTCTCCCAATGGTGCAGCTCGATCCCCGATTTCCTTGTCATTGGTGTAGGCGTGTTTTTTATGGCAAAACTTGTCGGCTGGGCTTTTTTTGTTGTAGCGTGTCAGAGCATGGCATTCAAAGGGAAACGCATGCAAGGACTCATTATCAACGGTTTTAGTTCGCAAGGGACAGTGTAATCTTCTTGACGATATAAAAAATACCACAAGTTTATACAAACAAATGTGTCGCATGGTCTGAAAAGGTGCTCCATAAATATGTAAGAATTGGCATTGTTTCCAACTATCGAAACACATGCGACGCTACTCGCTCTCAATTATTTGCACGAAATTGCAGTGAACTCGATCCGGCAACAACTTGTCCTCGGGCTTTTTTTGACTCATCATCTCGTGTGAGCGCATCATCTCTTAACCACTCATCATCTCTCAACCGCTCATCATCATCTGTCCAACCATCACATGCACCGAAACCCTCCCAATAGATCCTCATGTCCGGACAGGTACGTTGTCTTTAGGCAGGCGCCCACTCTGCGAATTTTTCGGGCTTGACACCGACATCTTTGGCTAAAACACCGGAAAACCGTCCTACACCAAATCCTTGACAGTCGTCAGCTCCAGCAGCCTCGGCTATCTTTCTGTCGTAAACACCCTGCCAGCCCGTCGTGAAGTTGAAGACTTTCGCAAATGCAACTTTGTCGGACAGCATCTCAGAATTCACGATTCGTGCCACGAGATTCTTATTACAGCGCTGCATGAAGGGTGTAAATTCCGAAAGAGTGGGAAGAGTGGCAGAAAGCAACGACAGCTCAGATGACGGAATCACGGAGCCTATGCGAAACCTCTCATGGTCAAGATTGACATAGCCACAAGACTTGAACGTGAGTGACTCGAGTGCGTATAAAGCCTCTTCACTGAACAGCTCTCTCGCATCAGGAATGATACGTGTCAGTTGTACGAGCGTATCCTTTCTCAATTCAGCGCATTTTGCCCTGGCAGTGGCGTTCTTGTATCTGTCAATTGCGTCCCGGATCTTCGCAGATGGCGAGAAGTGCTCAATGAGCCCCGCCCACGACATCCAAGAAGGCTGCTGTAAAAGGAGCCCACTGTGCCATTGGAGGGAGAAGTTCACTATAATAACATTGGCTGGTGCAAGGCCAGCTCCCAAATTGACCAAATTGGGAGGCGGTGGGTCCCCGGCGACCCATGGCATCGCAGACAGCGAAACGCCTTCAAATTCAACCCTCTCCAGGGAGCAGAGAGCATAATCGCGCAGAGATTGAAGCAGCACATGTGGTGCCACCCAGCAATTCTTGAGCGACAGATTCTTCACGTATGGGAGCCGCAGCAGCTCGCGATCGGTGCCCACTTTGGCCATGGCTGGTCGTGCCATGGCCTCTGGTGATGCGAAAAACGGCGCAGGTAGAATGTGCTGACTTCGTTGGTGACACCCAGAAGCCAGTTCCCCACCACAAATCCATTCGAAGTGGAAACTCTCAATCTTCGATTCGAGACTGATATAGTCTTTGATTAATGCGTGAGCAAGTGGGACAGCATCGAGCGGCGACACAGACACCTCGTCGACGTATCCAGGAGCGGACACATGAAAACGACGCCAATCCGCTACCACACCTAAAGAAACACTTGTCAGGGTTGGAAAAGACGACCAGAGATCATGCCGGCTCAGAATATGCAGATGGGAGCTAGGTATCTTGGCAATGTTGAGTGTCGTGAGATGTTGGAAACAACCCTCGATAGAGCAATCGATCGCGGACAGTATAAATGACTGAGCCAGGGCACGATGAGCCCATTCCAGTTCAAGAAGCATTTCCTTTTGCGCACGAGTCAACGCCGCCGGCACCAACGCATAATCCGTCTTTTTGGGCGGTTGTTTATTAGTGAGCGATGGCAACGCACGACGTAGTGGCTGAAACGCAGGAAGCATGTCCCAGTGTTCACCTTCGATCCTCTCTTTCGGTATGGAGGGCGTGTGGCTGACATCGAAGTCCATATCAGATACTGACGTCTTGTCTTCTAATTTCAAAAGAAGGGCCAATGCTTCCTCCATCTCTCCCTCTTTAAACCCGGAATCTCGCAGCATTACTTCCATCAGACCCATCTTCCAATTCTGAAGCGCTCGACCGGCTTCTCGAGACCTCTGACCAGAAGCTGGAAGTGTATCTCCAACGGTAACCACAGATGGCGGCGTACTTCCGAGGCTGGTTTTGTTCTTTCCGTGAAAGACACGATGGCGAATCGTATTATATCTTGCGGTGAGATTAGGGCCGGATAAGAAACCCAGACCTACGTCGGAGCAAAGTCCGAGCTCCGTGACATGGCTAAGGCATCGCAAGGCCGATCTCATTTGTTCAAACTCGTCGGCATCGTCCTCGATGCTGCTAACCTCTGGATATCGACTGTATGAAGCATGCGGCCATCGATACAATCCCCAGTAGGAGCGTATTACTTGCTGCTTAGGTTTGTGAGGAGGATACTCGAGGGTGTCTTCGTCAAGCTCCAGAGAAAGGGCAAATCGACGGATGAGGTGGCCAAATTCGCCAAAGATTCGCCCGCCGTTAGAAAGCATGCTGGTTGACAAGTGTTGGGGCGTGCCATCTCTGTCTGGAGATGTTGAGCGGAGCATCTGGGAGCGAAATGGAACGACGACATCTTTGAAATAGTATGGTGACGCGTTGGCTTCGCACTGTCTACTGACGACTCGCAGGTTCCTGACATCCTGTCTCGAAAGTTGCGAAATGATCATACCAAAGATCTCAACTGGTAGGTTGGATAAGTTAGGGCCATCTGAGTAGACGTCGTAGAAAGTCGTTGCGGTCGAAGATTCAGAGTTGGAACTCTGGACATCGGCTCCATCGCCATCATGGCCTGGTGGTAGATCAGAAACAGCATCCCGTGGTAGATCAGCAGCATCATCCTGTGGAAGATCAAAAGCATCATCCTGTGGAAGATCAGCAGCATCATCCTGTGGAAGATCAAAAGCATCATCCTGTGGAAGATCAGCAGCATCATCCTGTGGAAGATCAAAAGCATCATCCTGTGGAAGATCAGCAGCATCATCCTGTGGAAGATCAAAAGCATCATCCTGTGGAAGATCAAAAGCATCATCCTGTGGAAGATCAAAAGCAGCACCCGGCACATTATTTGACAGCCACTCCGCGACTGCGGTGGAAAAGAGAAATTGCTGAGAAGTCTCCATAACGATGAACCTGGGCTACCAATATTCCGGTATTGAAATGGAAAAGCGCTGGATGAGGAGCTAGCCGCTGATGACCATGACCAACTAGGTGCACACGCGAGGTTGGGCTCTGGCTGCTGCAGGGCTGTTGTAAAGGGCCGCACAAAGGGCCAAAGACTCGTAGAAGCTGACAGTTCTTTGATGAACACAAGGTAATACAGGCCAAGCAAAAAGCAGTGGGTACTTTATGAAGAAAGATATCGATAGGATCAAAACGAAAGGGATGTCAGCGTTCCACGACAGCGATGAGGGATGGCGGGACGATCGCTGGTGTGTTACAGTGACCACTGCTCCAGAACACCGGTCATTGACAGGTGGAAGAAGGAGATGAACAGTAGTTCCAGTAGAAAAAAAAGTCAAATAGAAAATACAAACGACGAAGAAAGAATAGATGGCCCTGCTAAAGGATACTTTTTAGGAAGCGGGCGCTATCATGGTGGGGGCACGTGCATCTGGAACAGGCGATGGGCAAGTTGGCTGTTTGTTGACAGGGCAGCCTGTCAGGTAATAAGAACGTGTTAAAAATCTTCTATATTTTTCCTAAACCGTGTCAGAGGCCTTAATAGGCTTACTACCTACACGGAGAAAAAAGTCATTTAATTATAGACGGTATTAAGGCCGTGTCTAACACCCCTCTCGCGCGTAGGTAGGTAGGTAGGTAGGTAGGTAGGTAGGTAGGACGTAGGTAGTATCTAGTACTTGGTCCTTATTAGTACTGCTTGCGCAGAGAGGACTTGGAAAATAAACAGAGAATCGAGGGATAGGAGAATAAGACTGAGTTATGGTGGGCTCAAGAAAAAGGTTAAGCGATGAATAAAAAAAAATTATACAAGAGCATGCACGTAGTCGAGCAGTGAACTTTCCGCAACCAGATGAGGTCATAGCGAGTACCGGCAAGCACCTAAGGAGTTGAGACAGTCTGATTCAGTTTAGAGCTGTCATGTTTTATAGACTTATGGAGAATTTAGGAATGGCTGATTCCTCAGCAGAAAGATAACAAAACGGACTTGACATGAAAAGTAATAGTAATTCAATTAAAAAGAAAGCTAGCTAACATTATTTCCCCAAACTCAACATGTTTCCCACTCATTTCGACCAGAACCAGTACCTATTGAAAATGAGGTTAGCAAATATCCAGCAAGACAGTACTAAGAATGACCTACTCAGCAGAGTACTCGACCTGGAAAGCACCTGTAAGATCTTTGCATGTTGCCGGTGGGCTACCGCCGGCAGTCGATACGCGAAAGACCTCACCCAGGCCTTTGGTGGCGTCCTTGGTGGCCAACAGTCTCAACCAAGGAACTGCAGGCTCGCCCTTGCGGCCGATAGTATCGGTGGACGGAGCATCGGCGCTGGCATTTTTGGCGCAAGGAATCTGCCCCTCGTCGCCGAGGTCAAAAAAGGGAACACCGGCTGCTGTGAAGTAATGGTGACCGGAAACGGGTAGCGCCGCAGGGCCGACGCGGTTAGCGGCGTCGAGGTTGAAGTGGACAGCCATTCCAGGGACCTTGCTCGTTACTTCTGGGTACATGGCGGCCATGCAAGTGACGTTGAAGAGGGTCGCGACGGCGCCCACGGCCTTGGGCTTGGAGTCTGCGCGGCCGTCGCATGTATAGTTTTGCGTTCCGCGACCGACGGCGACATGGCGCAGCTGGGAGCCGGGCGCGGGAGAAGGCAAGCCAGGCACTGCAACGAGTCAGACGCATGCACACGGGCTTATACTTTATTACAAGATGGAAAGATGCAACTCACAGGTGGGCATCTCGGCTTTTGATAGATCGCATTTGGGGGACCCTCTCATGGTTTTGACGGCTGATACCTTGGTGGCGACAAGGTTGAAGTATTGGGAGACGGCACCGAGAGCACCGAGAGGGTCACCAATATCGTTGATCTGAAGGTTTGGCCATGTTGGCGCGGCAGAGGTGGCAACGGCCAGCGAAGAAATGAAAAAGGTGGAAAGACGCATTTTGCCTTTATAAGTCGTGTTGCGACGGGTGAAAATGTATGTGGTGACGGCGTGTACTCGTGTAAATAATAAAGTGTCGAATCGAATGGCTCAAAGGTCAATGTCGTAAATCTGAAAATACCACAGAGAGAATAAAAATAACTCTAGGACATGAAAGAAAAAAAGATAAAAGAGAACAAGGCTTGGCCGCCCAAAACACGCTTTTCCTGTAGGTGATGTTTTGATTGAAATGGATCGAGTTGAGCTCGTAGAAAGAAAGAGCCGTCGTAATGGTAAAAAGCGAGACATTTCTACATAGATATACCCCTGTTTTGTATGCACAAACTGCAAAAGGGCAAATGCGCCAGGCCAGCTCATGTTGTAGAGCCGCAACCGCCGTGTGTTCAACTCATCATTGCGGCCGGTCCATTCGTGGTGGACAATGGCTGCATCTACCCGGTCATTGGTCAGGCGTGAAGGGGAACAGCAGTGCCATTGTGAACGAAGTTGGCAAGGCCAACCCACAAAAAAAAAGGGCATGACTAAAAATAGGTAGGGAACTACGTACCAGTAAAGTATCGGTATTACAATGTCAGTGGGCATGCTCACGTGGAAATGCTGGCTGGAAGGTTGAAAAAAAAAAAAAAAAAAAAAACCTCTGGGGGCGCCAAGAGCTGCAGGGCGGG
>JAEIJG010000204.1:0-41130 GCA_037289395.1 Beauveria scarabaeidicola | reverse complement strand
TTATCTTAGGTCTTAAAGTAATATCTTTTTTAATAGTTATTATAAATTAATAAGATAATCTTAATAATCTTAAAGATCTTAAAGATATTTAGCTTAACCTTTATATAGGTAATTTATTATATTATTTATAATTATTATCTTTCTTATTTTATTAAAAGAGTTTATCTTATTTAGTAACTTTAAATAAAATATCTATAATCTTAATACCTAATCTTTTATAAATATAAACTCTTTTTACTTATAATATATTTCTAATTATTATTTAAATCTCTTTATTTATATTATTAAAGATTTCCTTTAGCTAGTCTAAATAAGTTAATTAAAAGTATTTATATATAGTTATTAGTATATTTATTACTAAGTTATTTTTATAGTAATTAATTAGATATACCCTTATATTATTAATTTCTCTTAAGTATTATTTTAGGTTATTATAAGTATTTAATATCTTTAAAAGGTATAAGGCTTTATTTATTATATATTAAAATTAGTATATTATAGTATTAATTACTAATTACTAAAGGCTCTTAGCTCTAGTTTTACTTTTTAAGATAGGGGTTTCTAATAGTTTATTTATTATTACCTTTATTCTTAGTTAAGAAGCTAATAAGGTTAATATTAAAACTTATTATTTTTATCTAATTAGCTTTTATAATTATATATTATTATCTTAATATATATTTTATCTTCTTAATTTATAAGGTGTTAATTTATTAAGAGGTACTATATAATAATATTATAATTATATTAGATAATAAGGAGAGAAGATATTAGGCTTTTCTTTTTAATTTATATAATACTAATTTATTAAAAAAAGAGTATTATTTAATCTCTTTAGTTAGTATAAGCTAAGGACTAGTTATCTCTTATATATCTCTTTTAAAGCCTTATTAGTCTATAATTAGTCCCTAAGGATAACTACTAATTAGTATTAGAATAGAGTAGGTTTTAGTAGTCTTAATTAAGTAATATAAAAAAGGTTTTATTTATATATAATTAAGGCTATTTATAGTTAAGTTACTATAGCCTCTATAGCTTATAGATAAAGTGGGGCGAATTAGCTCTTCTAAAGTATAACTAGCTATTACCTAAGGCACCTATATAATTAGCCACTTAAGCTAGTACTTTAAGTAACACTTAGATTTCTATAATTAATATTATAAGGTAGGTAGTTAGTATAAGGAGGAAAAGAGTAAGACTATACTAATATATAGGTAATATTATTTTATATATAGTTATATTATATATCTATATAACACTAATTAAGTTAGATAGTATACGCTAGGATAAGCTTAGTAATAGAATTTTTAATTAGGACGAAGGCACCTATAGTCCGCCATATTAAGTACCCCTAGGCCCTGGTAGCGGAGTGGTTACCGTCGCAGGCAGCCTTCGTAGATCCCATAGAGGTAGCTAGTTCGAATCTAGCCAGGGTCGTAATTCTAACCTATATCTACTACGACATAGTAGCGTATTCCACCTTATATCAGTAGGGGCGTGATCTGCTACGTTAATAGTAATAAGATTAACTCTAAGAAAAAGTCACGTTATCTACCACGATATAGTAGCGTTTAGCCTACGAGATAGCTTCTACTAAGGGTAGCATTCTTATATAACTTCTTTAAGATAGAAGGCTACTAGAAGTAGGAAAATAATATATAGGCTATAGGGTAAGATATAGGGGTTTTTACTTAGAATTCTAGGGTTTTCCCCTATATCTTAGGTAGTATATATACTATAGAAGTACTATATAGCCTATAGGCTAATCAGAGTAATATATATATATATATATATATATTAAGTACCTCCGCCTCTATAGCTTATTAGTTATAAGCTAACTATGGAAGGCCCCTTTAGGGGGGGGTCGCTGGTTCGAATCTAGCCGGAGGCAGCCCTGTGGGGTGACCACACAGGCCCTAACTCGCGGCCTAGGAAAAAAATCCGAGTACGTGACCAGAACGGAAGACACTAGAGCCTAGGCGAGCAACATCGTCCCGTATCTACCACGTCACGGTAGCGTATCTACCACGTTATGGTAGGCTTTGGTAGCGCAGTCCACCTTACGTCAGTAGGGGCGTGATCTGCTACGTTGACGGCAGCGAGATTGACTCCGAGAAAAAGTCACGTTATCTACCACGATACGGTAGCGTTCAGCCTACGAGATGGCTTCCACCAACGGTGGCGTTCTTATGCAACTTCTCCGAGATTAGAAGGCCACCAGAAGCAGATATAATATATAGGCCGACAGAGGTAGGGTATAGGGGTTTTTACTTAGGGCTTTACTTAGGGTTTTCCCCTATATCTTAGGCAGCACATATACTATAGAGGGACTAGAAGGCTCTACGAGCTACTTAGTGTAAATAAATGAATGTATTAAGTACCTCCTATATGGCATATGCCTAGAATATACGAGGTATATGCCCTGAAGGTATATCTAATAGCGCTAGAGTTAACAGCGCCAGAGTCAACAGCGCCAGAGCCAGCAGCGCCAGAGCCAGCAGCGCCAGAGCCAGCACTACCTACCTAGCTAACTGTTAGGATATATTCTATAGGTAGGTACCTAGGTATATAGCAGGCATAGGTATGCTACCTGAGGGCCGAATTTTACAACGTAAGATTTAAATCTTATCACCTTACGCTATACCTATTATAGCCTAGCGTTACGCTAGTGGCTAGCGCTGTATTAGCGTGACGCTAGCGAAAATTCTGACTAATTAGAGGCTAGAGCTCCTATAGCCACCATAACACCATAGCCGAATTTTCATGATAATCACTATGTGCCCCTATTCCTCCTATCAACAATAACATAACACAATAACAAAATGGAAACGCTTAATACAACGCTTGATATAACGCTCGATATAACGCTCGATACAACGCTCGATACAACGCTCGATATAACACTCAATACCCTCACTTCTAACAGCCGGCCGCGAGCTGAGCCACTAGGAGGGCTCTGAAGCTGCCTCGAGAGCTCCGTCAGAGGCAGCGAACGCGGCGGCGGCGGCGGCGGCGGCGTCAGTGCTCGTGAGAGGCGAAGCTGCCTCGAGAGCTTCGCTGGCTCCAGGGCCTCCGGCAGAGGCAGCATGAGAGGCGTCAATTGGCAGCCATACGAGAGCTCGTCAATTCGTCGATGAGGCACGCATCAAAGGCCCTCTCAGGCCTCAGTGCCACCTCACAGCCTCCATACAGGCTCCCCTGCAAAGTTATATGGGGACCTTACATGGGTGTTCCTAATCAAGTATAGGCTATGTGATAAGATTCAAATCGTACGTTGCAAAATTCGGCCCTCATGCTACCTGTCTATGCTGCCCATATGAGCAGTAAATAAGGGGCCACTAATATATAGAGCAGATGCAACGCATCTGCAGTCGAGAATTATTTTTCTGCCGTTTTTAGCCCCGCTTCGACCAAGGTTAAGGTTTATTCGACTAAGTCTAAGCTCGTCCCCCACCGCTGCGCTAGTTAACTAGGTGAATAATAACTACCTCCGAGATAGAAGGCCACCAGAAGTAAGAAAAATAACACATAGGCCACAGGGCAGGATATAGGGGTTTTTACTTAGAATTCTAGGGTTTTCCCCTATATCTTAGGTAGCACATATACTATAGAGGTACCGTAAAGCCTATAGGCTAATCGGAGTAATACACATATATATATACATACCTATATACAGTGGGGAGATAAAAGTTCCGTGTATCCGTACCTTTATGCATCTAATGTCACATATAAGGGACAATAGCTGTACGTTAAAGAACAGGCGTCTGTGTTTTTTAGCGTGATAGTTATGAGCCCGGGAGGGAAACCCTGGCGGGGCTCTAGAGGCCCTGTGGCTAGGGGGTACCTGTAACTTCCGCTTAGAATTGCTACGACTAATTATCCCTCTTAACAGTGATGTGACTACCTAAAACCCTTAAGCGACCGGGAGGTCGTGTGTTCGACTCCCACCATAAACAAAAAAATCAACCGGTCTACGCCAGTCACGTTATGATTAGCTAGCCACTAACCATAAGGGGGTATGTCACATATGAGGGACAATAGCTGTACGTCAAAGAACAGGCGTCTGTGTTTTTTAGCGTGACATCTAACTTACTCCGCTAACCTACTAATAATTGAGTTTAGAGTACGGCGTCCGTCTCCACAGCAGTCCCTACCTTTAACTCAACACGCTTTGGCGTCAGGGACGCGCTCTGCATTCACAACTGATTACGCTGAGAATCTCACATCTTCCCGTTACAGCCTCAATCACGTGGCTGCTCCCGTCTCTGGCAGCCATGCCTTCCTTCAAACGAGATCGTTCTCTAGCAGATCTCGCAGAGGAAAGCGAAGTTGTCGATGTTCAGCCAGCCAGCTCGTCAATGGCTCAAGGCAGCCAGTCGGTATGGGCAATTCCAATATTTGTACACCACCGACCGTGTCTGATGCAGATGTTTACAGACTAAGAGAGCGCGCCTCTCACTCACGACAGAGGACCATGTGGAAGTAACGCCCGATCGAGAGAACACCGCGGCGTCTGGGTCTGAAGATGAATCCGATAACGAAACTGATTACGAGGACGCACCGCCGCAGACCCAATACGAGATTATGCGAGATGCCGGATTCAAGCATCTGGAGCACCTCGAACTTGACGATGATCGAGCAACGCAGCAGCTCTTACGACGACCGCGCGCCTTGGGCGACAATATGGCCGCTGACAGCGGCATTATTGAAAGCATTACATGTTACAATTTCATGTGTCATGAGCGGCTTCACGTCGAGCTTGGGCCTCTGATCAACTTCATAGTTGGAGAGAACGGTAGCGGGAAGAGCGCTGTTTTAACTGCGCTGACTCTATGCCTCGGAGGGAAAGCCAGTGACACCAATCGTGGTGGCAGCCTTAAGTCATTTGTCAAAGAGGGTCGAGACCAAGGCAAGCTCGTAGTGCGAATCAAAAATGCCGGATCAGACGCTTATCAACCCTATATATACGGCCCCAGTATCATCGTCGAAAGGCATTTTTCCAAGACTGGCAGCAGCGGATTCAAAATTAAAACGGCCGACGACAAAGTCATCTCGACGAAGAAACAAGAAGTCGACGAAATTTCTGAGTGGTTCGCACTTCAAATGGGCAATCCTCTGACCATCTTATCTCAGGATAATGCCCGGCAGTTCCTAAACGCGGCGACTCCAGCACAGAAATACAAATACTTCATCTCTGGGGTGCAGCTTGAGCAGCTCGACAATGATTACCGAATGTCCCAGGACACGTTGGATAAAACTTTGAATTTACGTGACGACATCAACGAAAAGGTCGCGCTTGTAAAGAAGGAGATGGATCATGCTCTTCGTCTGGCAGAATCCGCGCAAAAGAACCAGAGTCTACGTGAAAAAGCAAGGCTTTACAGGTGCCAACTTATCTGGTCGCAGGTTGTAGAGCAGGAAAGTGCTCTCGAACAACTTGATGCCAATATTGTTACCAGAAACGTCCGCATTGCCGATGCTGAGAATGAGTGCGCAAGTCTGGGCATAGTTCTTCAAGAGGCCGAACAGAAGTTACAACAACTCCAGTTGGCGAGAGACGGCCTGAATACAGAACGCGACGCTATCAACGACAAAGTCGTTTCCTTAGAAGCCATTTTCAGCGCGGCGAAAAAAGACCTCACCGAACTGCATCTAGATGAGCGCGATGCTTACAGTCGGTTGAAAGCTATTCGTGCAGAGATGAAGACACTCGAGATGAAGATAGAGGAGGAGGAAAAACGCCTGGGCGAGTCGACTGGTGCTGCGAAGGCCGAGAAAGAGGCACAGCTCGAAGAAGCCAAGGCTAAGGAGCGAGATATCACTCAGAACATAACAAATGCGGGCGACCAGCTTCGCGAAAGGCAAGGCAAAGTGCAGGGCGCCGAAGAGGCTCTGAATCGTCAGCAGCGACTGAGAGAAGGCAAACGGAGCGACGTTGCTGTTGCAGAGGGGGTTGTGTCTGACCTTAAGAAACACACTCGGTCTGCATACGATGGCTTCGATGGGGAAATAGCCAATCTTGTCAAACTCATCGACAAATATCAAGGATTTGAAACCAAGCCTGTCGGGCCAATCGGCGCACATGTCAAGCTCCTCAAACCAGAATGGTCTGGTATATTGGAGAAGACATTTGGTGAATCGCTGAATGCCTTCGTTGTGCGCAGCAAAGAAGATCAGTCCAAGTTGTCTGATATCATGCAGAGGAGCAGGATGAAACGTCAACCACCTATTTTCATCGCATTTGGGGGACATATCGATACTAGGGCCCAAGAACCTGCTCCCGAGTTCGACACGATACTCCGAGTGCTAGAGTTCGACAACGACACATTTCGCACTCAGCTGATCATCAACAGCCAAATTGAGAAAATCATTCTAGTTCAGAGCAGAGCAGAAGCTGAAAAAATTATGGTAGACGAAGGTCGGCCACCTCGCAACGTTGCGGCGTGCTTGTGCTTCCATGACGGCAAAGACAAGCGAGGGCAAGGCATCAGACTGACGAACCGCAATGGAAATATCGGAACCGCACCAATTGTTCCATCTAAATTGCGACCCAGGATGCAGTCAGACTCAGGGCGGCAATTAGCAGTTCAGCAGGAAAACCTAAAGCAATTGGAGATCGAACTTCAAGAGCTAAACTCAGAAGAGCGCATTTTCCAGCAAGCGCTTCAGAAATCTAAAGCGGAGCTAGAATCGCATCGCCGGCATCAAAAACAGCTCGAGAACGATTTGCGCCGTATTCGGGCCGACATGGAGCAGATATCAATGGAGATGGATGCATTTGAAGGTGCAGACGACCGTCTTGTCACTCTTCGTGCTGACTTGGAGCAAAAGCACAAGGAAGAACAGGAACTAGGTGGCCAGTACGGCAGTATGAAACTGGCCAAAGTTGACCTGAACAAGAAATCAGAAGCCGCCAAGAAAGACTTGGAAGAGATCCGCCGTGAGGCAGAAACATTCTCGGAGCGTGTTGAAAAGGCCGATCGGAAGATTCAGAGCACAGAGTCCATGAGACGAATCGCCGTCGTGCAAAAGAATGCCGCTTACGAGCAAGCCGACATTGAGAAAGCAGAGCGCCGCCGCGCCGAGGAACGACGAGATGACAAGGCAGGGGAGGTCGCTGATTTTACACGCCAAGCTCTCGCAGTTGCCCCTGATAGAGTACATATCCCCGAGGGTGATACTTACCAAAGCATTGAGAGGAAGTATCAAAAGATTGGCGAACAGCTAGCTTTGCGCGAGCAACGTCTCGGAGCAACCGATCAACAAATCTACGACCGAGCAAACGAGGCCAAGAGACGCTACGAGACTGTCGTGCAGGAGACGGAGAATCTGGATCGTATGATTGATTCGTTGAAGGGTGCCCTTACCCAGCGGCTTTCCTTGTGGCGCCAGTTCCAGCGGCAAATTAGCGCGCGTATTCGCATTCAGTTCAATTATCTCCTCAGCGAGCGAGGATTCCGCGGCAAGATTGATCTCCGGCACAAGGAGCGCAAGGTCGTCGTCCAGATTGAGCCAGACGAGACGAGGAAGAACTCGGGCGGGCGGGACACAAAAACATTGTCGGGCGGAGAAAAATCATTCTCATCCATCTGCATGCTGCTCTCCGTGTGGGAGGCGATAGGATCGCCGATTCGCTGCTTGGACGAGTTTGACGTCTTCATGGACAATGTCAACCGAGCAATCAGCACCAACATGCTGGTAAGTTTTAACGACACACGCAGATGGGCTGTAAGTTGGTAACTAATAGCTACATTTAGGTCGATACTGCTCGTCGCTCCGTGTCGCGACAGTATATTCTCATTACGCCTAATGCTATTGAGGGGCGTGCCAGGCTCGATAAGGACGTCAAGATCATCAGGTGCGTTCTTGAGCGCCTCTTAATATGTACACTGACTAATAAAATGCATTCTACAGATTGACGGATCCCCGGCAACGTACTCTCATTTAAGCCAGCTGGTTTTTCTCAAGCCAGCAGATTCTTCTACGCCAGCTGGTTTATTTGAAGCCACTCCTAGGAAGCCTCCTCCTCACACGTGGTTTTCTCGACACTTGTGGATTTCTATTACGAGCTCAGGAGTTTTAGATCACATAGATACCACGAGGTGCTGAAGGATTGCTATGTATTATAACAGAGATATACAGTATATGAGATTGGCTATTTTACAGGATGTTGACCCAGAGTGAGTTTGTAACTGCGTCAGATGCCTACACCCTTGCTTCGCAGCACGTTGATGGCCGCTTGGAATGTGAATTCTGTCCACTGCCCGATGGCGCTGACGGCGCCGCCGACTGACTGGACCTCCTCGAGCCTGCGAGCGAGGAACTTGTTTGTTTCGATAAACTTGGGTGACTTATCGTTTGTCATGAACAGCTCTGTTGTTGTGTAAATCATGGACAGCGTCACGCGCTTCGAGTACCAGGATGGGTCGACGGCCTTGTCGCCGGACAGGAACCAGATCTCGTCAGACAGCTGCGCGAGCTCCTTCATGGATTCGGAGACATGTC
The DNA here is from genome assembly GCA_037289395.1 of Beauveria scarabaeidicola. Taxonomy (NCBI): domain Eukaryota; kingdom Fungi; phylum Ascomycota; class Sordariomycetes; order Hypocreales; family Cordycipitaceae; genus Beauveria; species Beauveria scarabaeidicola. The sequence continues at coordinate 32,625 of JAEIJG010000204.1, read as the reverse complement.
TCGGTTGCGCCATGACTGCCAGTGCCTGGTGATTTTGTAAGATGTTGCATTCGTTCTTAATTTTCGGCTTGCTCAGATGCACAATGGGCAGATGCAACGTACCTCTTGCCAGTGCTGGATGATGTCCTGGTTTCCTCGTAATCGCGCCCACGTGAGGGCGGCAACCTTGTCTCCGGGTCCGAGTGACTCCTCGTTAATGAATAGCTCTTCAGTGGTCCTAGCTAAGCTCTGTCGCTGCGAGACGAGGTGATACCGTATCAAGTTGAACGCGCCGTCGGGGAGCACGCTGGGGCTAATGTCGAGGTAGCCGGCGTCGCGGGCACCGAGGCCCAGGGCGCGGGCGGAGAAGCCGTGCTCGGGAACGTGCTTGTAGGCTGCGGACAGGATAGCCTCCTCAGCGTCTCCGAAAGCGCTTGCGGCCGGCGGGTGGTCGTAGGAGTGGTAGCTTCGCGGGCGGCACGGATGTGTTGTGCGGAACGAGGTACCTGCGCGACAACGAAATGCAAGTCGACGCGCGGTGGCACAGGTTGCTGTGACGGACATGGTAACGTGGCTATTGTTCGGTCCGGCGTCGAGGTTGTCGCGGCGTTGATGTTTAGTTGGGGAGCGTAGTCGTAGTGGTTTGTTGTGCGTAACCTGACATGTCAATCGTTAAGTTGAGTGCGTCCTGTGCCTGACCCCAAAAAAAAAGGATGGTTCCTTGCGCGGTCCGGTTTTGGAGCAGTGGGGGCTATTAATTTAGCGGTAGGTGGCACGATTTCAACAACTTGCTGGTCGAGGTCTCTTGCCGGTTGCGTATCGGCGCCTGGAATTCTTCTGCTCGTGCCGTACGGGCGCTCCACTCCTGCCTCCGTCGTGCTGTTGTGTCTGCTCGGGATGTGACTACCTTACTGTTAACAGCCAGCCACATGTTTCCTGGTTTTTTGCCATGCTCTTGGAGTAGTGGTGAATGGACGGTACTTGGGTAGAACACCGGAAAGACATCGCAATAGCCAGACCAGAGGCAGCATATGCATAATTCAACCAAATCAAAATATCAGATCCGAACGTCACACGATCGGAATGTCCGCACGAGCTCTCACGGCGATGCGAGTATCACCACTACCCTAGACCATGCTGAGCCGTGTATCAGTAACGGTTCCTGTACCGCCACGTCCTCTGGCAACACGCCAACTGGCAAAAGATATCCAGGATTCCAACTAAGGCTTATATAGCTGTGTTCGTTACAAGCCGGAAACAGCAAGGGCAGGCACTTGACTATTGCGCCGCTGGGGGCCGATACAAAAGCCATCAATGATGATTCCAGGAGCACCTGATACGGCCTCCCAGACGCACCAATATTAACGAGCTACCTAAATACTTGCTGCACCCTCGGTTGGGGATGCAAAGGAAACCACGTAACCGAGTGGAGAAGATGCTGCGCAGGTAGCATCTGGTCCATGCAAAGCTGGTATATAACATTGTGCACACAGGGTCAAGATGCCCGATGCAGGATGAGGTTGAAGGCGAGCTTTGAAGACGCAATTTGTCAGGACTCGTAGTATGAGGCCTAAAGCGAAGCGCACACACTGGAACTCTGTTTCAGAGCTGCGATATCGGGCTGGCTGGCGTTTCTCGTAACCAAGGTGTCAAGTTGTCAACCCACGCAACCACGGTATTACCTGGAGGCTGGGAACGTATGGCATTCGACGAGCGCATCCACCATTTGATATCTGACGAGCTGTGGCGCCGGAAATGCAGCCCAGCGCAACAGTTACAAATGGCGAAGCCACACGACCGTAATGTGGCTTCCCATTTTATTAATCCAGCTGCATTGCATGCTGTCTCGAATGCTACCGTCGGCTCAACTGTTACGATACGGCGACCCAAGCGCAAATACCATCCAGGATGCTGAACCCGACTTGGCACGGACAAGAAGCCCTAATTAGTAAGGGCAAAGAGTCACACCTCAACTGGAAATAGGAGGCAGGCACGGATTTCGCAAGAGTAGCAAGTTACTAATAAAACGCACTCCGCGGCGGAAGCGCAGTCCTGCAGCCAGTCCCCACTCGGCCCACAGGGCCAAACAGACTTGCTAGGGCTCGCTTCGAGACGGCAATCAGTGATGGACGTATAATTAATTACCCGCGACCATTTCCTGACGCGATTCGCGAAGAAAACACTAGTCTGAAAGAGGGGAGTAAAATTTGACACCCTGTATGAGCCTTATCAAGTCGGACGACGGGGACATCTGGCCGTGTGATGAAAGCCTTTATAACATTTGCATGGCGTGGCTACCGGTAGTTTGTAGGTAGGATGGGCGTGTGACATTGGGTTCCATCACAGCTTGCACGACAAGTCCAGCCTCTAGCCGTTACATTCCCTTATTACAACCAATTGCTTCGTTTGCAAGGGCCGTGGCCCGGTTGGCTTGGTTCTGGCCAGTTGAAGAGGCAGACTGATGGAGGGATTGATGGGCAACATGGTTCCGTAGACTGTGGGTGGTCCGCCACGATCATCTGGGTCCAGCCCACCGTAATACCTAGTTATTTAGCATGTAGCTGCCCTTCAAGGTTGTGCAGCTTTGCGAGAAAATCGCCAACCGTCGAAGTTGGTGGACAAAGCATAATTACTTTTAGGTCTGATCCATGCCGGACTGATGGAGTGACCAAGGGAGCTGCGCGAGAATACCTTGATACTTGAATGGCGGAGCCCTGTTGATAACTGCCGCTCTTGTGTGTTTGCGAGCTGTATGCACAGGTGCCTCAAGCCTTATTAGCCAGCGCTCGGCGAAAAGCAGTTGGTGGACAGTGGCAGAGTTTGTGATAGCGAGGCGTGGTGCACAACTAGATTGTGGAAGTGTGGCCAGCACTATTTAGCTATTTGCTGCAAGGCGGATGGAGAGTCGGCAAAGTAACGGACTACCTACCTAGGCAATAGGTAGTTGATGGCTCGAGGTCATTGTGCGGTGTCGTTGGGTAGGCAGTGATAGAAGTAGTGGATGATGGATGATGGATGATGATGATGATGATGATGATGGTGATGCTCCGGAGCTCGAATTGGGGCCCAGGAGTGAATATGACGGAGATGACGAAAACGAGATAAATGCAGCACGCGTGTACCTCTACGGGTGATTTATTACTTCATACACTGTTGGCAGCCCACCTTAACAAGAGTACCTTATTGCATGTCCAACGCCTTTATTACCGACGTACCAGTCCCCCTGCCAATTCAGCCTTTCTACCTCTCATTCGTCATTCACTTTCGGGTCCCCCCCACACTCAATACCTTCTATCCACGCGCGTTTTCCCTCTTGCCATCGCGTCGCACTTTTTCCCACCCAGCAAAAAGCCATACCAGCCCCCCCAGCCAGCAAGCAGTTCTCGTCCCATACCACCACCATACGCAGACTTTCCCACCCGTCACCGTTGCTGCCCGCTCCCACCCCCCTCCAATTTTTGCTGCCACTTCCGACGACGTGCATGAATCCTTGGTTTTGCGCTTATGCAAGATCCGTCCGTGAGCTGACCAGTCGTGGCTTGTCTCCTGCCTGTCCTCCTCTCCCCCCCGTTGCTCGCCGCTGTTCACTTTTGGGCTTGCTGCCGCCCTCCATCTGTTGAGACACCCACTCACTCTTCACCACCGCGAACAGGCTCAGTCCTTTTCTTCTCTCTACTCCAACGCTCGCATTTTTCTGCCATGGGTACGTTCACTTCTCCGCACTCCTGCACCACTCCGTCCTTGCTCTCCTCGGCTCTCGTTCCCGCATGCTCTCAACACATCATCAAACCCTTCTCATTCAAGCTACCTTTTCGCTTTGCCGATTCAGCTCCTCTCTGTGGGCTTTGTATTGCTCCTCCTCCTCCTCCCACTCACTGGTACAAGATCGATGTCCCATACTCTTTTGTCTCTGTTCTCATGTAACTTCACTGCCCCCGCCTGTTGCACTTCCTCTGCCAGAACCGCGCATCGCGCACTACTCCCTTGTCACTCTCATGTCGCCATCCTCTACCAATAATATCAGGCAATCACGGTCCTTTGCGAAAACCCAGCTGCGCCAATACGACATTGCTTTCTTAGACTTGTGCCCGTGGTCCGGTGCCCTACATTTCCCTCCTCAACCCCACCATCCGAGCCTCGTCTTTCTCCCGCCACCATTCTAACCTTGATGTCCCACGACTTTGCTCCTTGCACATTCTTCATTTTGCAGACTTACCTAACATCTGTACCTAGCTGACTCTGGCGACACCTACCGTCCTGTAAGTGAACCTCTCTGGCCTCTAATTAGCTTTGCACCATGGCGTTTGGTAGCCATGTTGCGCCGTTGCTGTTGCCCAGCTACCCTCTTGCGCATCTCCTCGGACTCGGTTCCGCGTGTCGCACTCGGTAGTGTAGGTGCGTCACGGGGGGTGTATGCGTGCCCGCACACTCGCATACACACCGCGGGACGTGCTTCACACCAGAACGGCCTCGTACACCCACGCTAGCTCAAGCTCCTTCAAATGACATGAATGGTGTGCTCGGCCAAGAATACCATGCCCGGGCAACAGCAGCGAAATGTTACACCAGCGACTAGATGCTCTGACCAAATTGACTCTAACGCGCAAGCAGCGTGAGAGATCTCGCTCCCCTCGTCGTCGCTCCAGAAGTCCCGGCAGACAAGGACGTCGCCGATCTTACTCCCCGCGAAGTAGATCCAACAGTCGAGAAGACTATCGGCGTGGTCGCGATCGCTCCCCGATGGCCGGCACAGGAGCTCCCGGCGGCGGCCCTCCCGCTGGTTTCAGCGGTGGCCAAGGCCCTCAGCGTTCATTCGAAGACAGAGCTGCCGCCCGCGAGCAGATGATGTCCAACGTGCGCGATTCATCCCAACAGGATCGCCGGGTCTATGTTGGAAACCTTTCGTACGACGTCAAGTGGCATCATCTCAAGGATTTTATGAGACAGGGTGAGGAATTCGAGAGTGAGGAGGAGTTGCTCGGGGACTAACTTGTTGGGTTATAGCTGGAGATGTTCTCTTTGCCGATGTATTGCTGCTTCCTAATGGAATGTCGAAGGTGGGCTTCATTGCATAGTTTTCTTTCCCTTTCCAGTCGCCCCTGGCGGTGCTCCCTGGATCTCCTTCCCTTGCTTGGCTTATTTGATGGATGTTTTGGATTGACGGGTAGGGACTTTGTCCTGGGTTATTTGTAGGGATGCGGGTACGTTTCAATCTCTATTGAGCAACCAAGGTAGCGGATCCTGACTGACGCGTCTAGAATTGTGGAATATGCTACCAGGGAACAAGCCCAACAGGCTGTTACCCAGCTTAGCAACCAGAATCTCATGGGCCGTCTTGTATACGTCCGCGAGGTAAGATTTCGTGCATCCTTCGCGTCGAGGCGATTTTGACTCAATTTCCTAGGATCGCGAAGCGGAGCCACGATTCATCGGATCTGGCGGCAGCAATCGTGGTGGCTTCGGTGGTGGCAATATGCATGGCGGATTCAACCCGGCGTTCAATGGCCATCACGGTGGTCCCGGTGGTCCCGGCGCCCCTGGCGCCGGTCGCCAAATTTATGTTGCCAACGTTCGTTGCCGCCGTCCATATATACCAAAGCTTGACACTTTCACTAACACAGACAACAGCTCCCTTTCAACGTTGGCTGGCAAGATCTCAAGGATCTTTTCAGACAAGCAGGTGAGCTCAAATCGCTTAACACGGCCCAGTGTTGTCGCCGTATTGCAGAAGCTGACCTGGAAACTAGCCCGCAATGGTGGTGTCATCCGAGCGGATGTGCACTCTGGCCCTGACGGCCGACCCAAGGGATCCGGCATCGTGGTATTCGAAAGCCCTGATGACGCTCGCAGCGCTATCCAACAGTTCAATGGCTATGACTGGCAAGGACGCACCATTGAAGTCCGCGAGGATCGCTTTGCTGGCGCTGGAGGCGTGGGCTTCGGCGGCCGCGGCGGCTATGGTGGCGGAATGCGTGGCGGCTATGGTGGAGGATTCGGCGGTCGCGGAGGATTTGGAGGCCGAGGAGGATTCGGAGGCGGCTATGGTGGCCGAGGCGGCTTCGGTGGAGGACCTGGTACTGGCAGCTTTGATGGCCCCCCTTCAACCCCCGCAGCGCCCAACCCGTTCACTGACAATGCTACCTCCGGGACTGAACGCAGTGAGATCATCTACGTTCGCAACGTAAGTCAAGCAAACGAGCCATCACGTGGGAAGCATACTGACAATAAGACTAGCTACCATGGTCGACTAGCAACGACGACTTGATCGAGCTTTTCACTACTATAGGCAAGGTTGAACAGGCCGAAATTCAGTATGAACCCAGCGGGCGCTCGCGTGGCAGTGGCGTGGTCAAATTCGACACTGCCGAAACTGCCGAGACTGCCATCTCTAAGTTTCAAGGATACCAATATGGTGGACGCCCCCTTAACATAAGCTTTGTCAAATACGTCAACCAGCCCAGCGGCGAACTTATGGAAGCGGATCCTCACGCCGGTCTTACTCAGGACCAGATGATGTAACATTGCCTGGATTGGAACCGAAATTCGAGCATCGTCTCATCTACCACATGCTATATTTCCTTCGCCCAGGGAGGTTTTGGGTTCTTATTCCTCTGCTTGTTCATCAAACTACGCAGCTTTCTCATGTGTTTGGAATTCTCGGCAAAAAAAAAACAGTTCGCAAAAAGTAGAGGAGTCAGCCTATCTGAGGAGCAGATATGGGGCTATTCGAGATTGCTAGGATGATTTTTAGTGTTTACTTTACTCGAAGGATTTGATTGGAACGGTGACTGCTTTGATATGGATATTGCCACATTGAATGGCTCTGCGCTTTATTAGGACATGCCGCAGGGAGCTCGACGCCGATCTCGATGATGTGGATGCGTTGTCGCAGGATAATTCATGACCATGTCATGACACAATTTGTAGATGAACAGGTGAAGGAAAGAGGCCCAGCTTTGAGCAGGACAACAGCTACTGCATGTGAAAGTCAAAAGCGATACAGCATTTGCCAAACGAATAGACAAAACACTGTCTGCAGCACAGATGTGAAACGCCCATCTGGCGCCATGTCGTTTCACCACATTTTCCTCGATAATGGGATTTGTTGCTGGACAGATGAATAAGGTCCATGTTGAGAATACATACGGTCTGTGGGCTATATCCGGCATCGTCTTGCTTTATTTAGCTCAACATTGACGCCGTGAGGAAATCGTATTTCTCGTACCTATCAACTGCAGGTGGCAGCATCACCGCATCTGTACGCCCGTGCATACAGGCTGGCACTCTGGCACTCTGTCATTTCTCATCAATTAATCGAACTATACTTGGAAGAAGACAGCTTCTAAGGCAATTTATTATGAAGGTCTTGACCTTGACAGAAGCCAAAGAGGGTTCATACGTATCGTAAGCCGAGCAGGCGCCGATCGACACCACCCTCCTATAAACTCTACATACAAGAGATATAGTGCTCTATGTACGCAGATATAACCTCTCGAAGTGCTGCTGATGCACTGCGAGAGACTTTCGCCTCCTCGTTCAATCATACGACTCGTCCTCCGGGGACATTCTGGGCGTTCGCGATATGTGAGTACAGGAGGCAACTTGCCTCAAAAGAACAGTTCGTTCGTCAGAAGAATGGCGAGTCCCCTAAATGCTTTTTAATATGAAGTAGAAAGAGAGGCTATGCCGCTGTCTTCTTCTTCTTTGCCTTCGCCTTGGCCTTGTTCTTGCTTCGGTCTCGTGGTTTCAGCGCTGCCATGCCGGCCTTACAGACTTCTGCGTAACGGACATAGAAGGACGCTAGGTCATGTGGTTGAATCACTGTAGACAGCTTGATTTTGCTGGTCTTGGCTCTTTTAGATTTGCCATTTGTGGCTCTGACAATGACGGGCATGGGCTTTGACGGATGACGATCTTTAAAATCCCCATCCGCCGCCAAAGGTGCGCTGTCGCTATTATATGTGACTGAAAAATGTTAGCAAGGTAATTGCCCGGCATGTAGTGGCTACGCGCGAGGACTCACGTCGTTTTTGTGTTAGATATATGGCCCCATGATCACTGCTTTTGCGGGCGCCGAACAGCTCATTGAGCTTCTCAAAGAACTAGGACGCAGCCAGGGTTAGTGAGTCTTGTTAACACATGGATTTTGCGAGATGACCAAGCGGGAAAAAGCTTACTTGGTCGTGGCTCAAGTGCTGCTCATCCATGGCGGCTGAAGTTGCTGTGGAGAGCAATATTGGTGAAGCACAAAATGTGCCCCGCGCCAGTAGCAGTTGACAGCGCCACGGCACAAGTTCCGTTATTAGAGCCCACTCACCGCGTCGGCAAAACGCTGATAAGATAAGAAAGTTCAACCACAGCAAAAGTTCCGCGCCAAAGCCATTTATTTCTAGCACCCCGACTCACGATCTAATACACGCAGGGCAGTCGTGCCTATATACCTCAACTTCCTAATCCGTTTTATATGTTCGGTATTTGCTAGGGAAATCGGATCTTTGAGCTCTACCATGCCAGCTTCCTCGGTGGCAGAGCTTCAACAGAAGCTTTTCAAAAGGATTGGCATCGACACACCAGCACCTGCCAAGTCGCAACGGGGACAAGCGTGGGGCGGTAAAAGGCCACTCGCGAGAAAAGATCAAAGAAGGGCACATAGAGTCGAGAAGAAGTCGAATAGATACGGCGGACGACTTGCAGCAGAAGGCCGAAATCAAGGCGACAGAAACCCACAACCTCATTTTCCTAGTGAACCAAAGACTGTTTCACGTCATTCTCATTCGAAATTCGGAGCGAAGAAGTCAAACGGAGCACCAGACGATGATAATGTCTCCGAGAGCGTGAGTGATGGTATGGACGACTTCGTTAACCGGGCCGAGAGCCAGGAGAGTGGCGACGACTTTGACGAATCAATAGGCGTCGACACCACGCCAAAATTCAACACGAGAATCTCAAAGTCTACGCAAGATAAGCTCGATCAAGATGATGCCGAGATTGAAGCATTTGAGCGAAAATTAGGCATCAAGAAGGGGCGCAAATCTTTGCCACAATCTTTCAACGAGGATGGACTGGGAAGTTTGCTAGGCGATGTCGATGCAGTTGAATTGGAGAAAGATGAAGACGCTTATGAACAGAAGCGAAAGCGCGATTACGATGACTGGCTCTCCTCTAAGAGAAGGAAGAATGCGACGGGCACGCCCGCAAAACTGAAATCTGTGACGCAACAGAATGAAGATGAAGATCATGATATCGACGATACGGAAGATGTCATAGACTCCGATGCGGACTTGCTCATATCAAATCGCGACAGTATCCAGGAAGACGAAGAGAAGCTTTCTGGTGACGATCCATTTGCAGAGTTCAGGTTCGATAACTTCGATGGAGAAACGGATGCACCTGTCGCGTCCAAGAAAGAAAACCCATACGTTGCACCAACTACAGGAAGCGTTGTCGCGAGATATGTGCCCCCAACTCTCCGGAAGACAGCCAACACAGTATCCGAGTCAAAGACCAGGTTACAGAAGAATATTCAAGGTTTAGTCAACCGACTGACTGATGCCAATCTTCTCTCCATCGTTCAATCAATTGAGGAACTCTATCAAGGAAACGCGCGAGGAGAAGTAACTGAAATTATTACCGACACTATCCTGGCGCAGATTTACAAGCCTGAGCTTCTTCCAGACCAGTTCTTCGTGCTGACCGGTGGATTTACTGCTTTGATCTATAAACTCATTGGCTCCAGCTTTGGTTCCCATGTGATCCGTCGTCTTGTCCAGGATCTTGCGCGGGACTACAGCCAAGCCGGTGGTGGTGATGCTAGCATTAGGCGAGAAGCCTCCAATTTGGTCAATTTTTTGACCCAGCTCTACGTTTTTGAGGTAGTGAGCAGCAGGATCGTTTTCGACTATATGGAGAGATTCCTGGGCGAGCTCTCCGAACTGAATGTTGAGCTCCTTTTGCGTATTTGCCGCATGGCAGGTCGCATGCTGCGAAGGGACGACGCGCAATCTCTGAAGCATATCGCCAGTGTGCTCAATACCAATATGTCGAAGGGTGGATATGAGGATGTGTCTGTGAGAACCAAATTCATGGTTGAAACAATCAACGACCTGAAAAACAGCAAAGCCAAGGCCAAGGGGCTGGACTCGGCTGTCGTCTCGGAGCATGTTGTGCGCATGAAGAAGCGCATCGGTGAACTCAAGTCACAGTCTCGTAGACTTGATGGACTAACCCCTATGGGCATGAGTTTGCGTGATATCGAAGGCGCCGACACAGATGGTAAATGGTGGCTTGTTGGAGCCAGTGTTCCCATCAAAACAAAGAGCTCGACAATCAAGGAGGCTGAAGAGGGGTCAGATGACTCCATAACTGATGACGAAGATATGGATTTTGTACTCCCAGACTATCCACAAAAGGCTCGCTCACAGGGATTCAGCACCATGGCTCAGGTAGCTATTTTCACGGCACTCATGTCCGCCAACGATTGCGAGCACGCCTACAGACAATTCGTGAACCTCAGCCTAAAAAAAGACGACCAGCTTGAGATTGCTCGTGTCCTTGTCCAATGCGTGGGCAGCGAAACTGAATACAACGAATTCTACGCATTGGTAGCTAACCAAGCTTGTTCCAATAAAAGGCTCCGGTTTGCTTTCCAAGATAGGCTCTGGAAAATATTCCGCGGCCTGGGTGAATCCATGTTCGGGGATGACGCCGACGACGACGAGACGGCAGACAGCGAACGAATGAAAGATCCACGCCGCCTAGCAAATGTGGCCCAGTTTTACGCAGCACTGGTAGCCGATGATTCTCTGGGTATTGCAATCCTGAAGCCTCTAGACCTACCTGAGGTCAATAGCTGGACGACCGACTTTGTCGAACATTTCCTGGTCCAGCTGCTTATCTACTGCAAAGGTAAAAGCGCCAGCGAGGACACCAATGTCGAAAAGATTTTTGGAGCTGCGAGGCAATTGCCAGCCGTTGCTGCCGGACTACATTGGTTCTTGAGAAGAAATGTGCGCAAATCAAAGCTAAAGGATGCCAAGAAAATGGAGCGAGTGCGGCAAAAGGCGCTGGCAGCGGTGCAGGCGGTCGAGGTGGCGTAGGCTGCAATGAAGCCGGTTGCAATTATATTGTAGATTCGATGACACATAGTATAATTTGTCCATTTTGCAGACTCGACAATTCATTGCATTTTTACTCATGTACTCCGTATATCACGTTTAGTTTTCTTGCAGGCAGGTCAGCCGTCCGATAGGCTGGCTCCAGGCGAATCCCGATACACGGTCACCTGAGGAGCCACAGACCGATTCTGGCCGCCACCAAGCGGCTCTGGACTCAAAATTATGTGAATGTCCACGTTACCTAATCGTTGCCCCCTGCTGGTGGGACGTTTCTCGCAATGCCTCCGAGTCCATGTAACTCGCCAGCAAATTTACGTAGCGGAGGTACCCTCAACCCACCCCGAAGGATTTTCTGACCAATCCCAAACTTGCTGGAGCTCTCCAAACCAGGAAGGCGCCTAAGATGATTTCCAGCGCAGCCAGCACTCAACTTCAACCTCCTTCAAAGTCCACAACCGGCGCCAATTGATCGCTTGAACCACTGCTATCGCCGCCCACAATGCTTTCTCTTCGTTTAATATCAAGAGCTGTTGCTCGTCCAGCTGCTTTCAAGCAAACTGTGTACGTCTGCGCTCATCCCTTACTCTTTGCGAGCGGATGCATGGCTCCAGCTTCGCGGCCAAGAAAAATCTCTCGTTGACTAACAATGCCACGCTCGCAGTGCTATCGCTCCCGCCACTCTCTCTCGCTTCAGCCGTGGTCTCGCTACCGCTTCCGGTTCGTCGAATTCGATTTTTTGGCGAAACAGCGAGGCGCCGCTGCTGACATATTCTCAGAGGACAAGGATCTTATCATCATTGGCGGTGGTGTTGCTGGCTATGTCGCTGCTATCAAGGCTGGCCAGGAAGGCTTAAAAGTATGTTTTTTTGAGCGGCGGCGGCGGGTGGGGGGGTTATTTGAATCGTCTGGGACGTGACTGACATTTGATGTTTTCACATAGGTCACCTGCATCGAGAAGCGTGGTACTCTTGGTGGTACTTGTCTGAACGTTGGCTGCATTCCTTCCAAGTCACTTCTCAACAACTCCCACCTTTACCACCAGATTCTTCACGACACAAAGAACCGAGGTATTGAGGTCAGCGACGTTAGGCTGAACCTTGCCAACTTCATGAAGGCCAAGGACACAGCCGTTACAGGTCTCACCAAGGGTGTCGAATTCCTCCTTAAAAAAAATGGTGTCGAATACTTAAAGGGCGAGGGCTCCTTCGTTAACGAGAACGAGATCAAGGTCGCTCTCAACGACGGTGGCGAGACATCTGTTCGCGGAAAGAACATTCTCATTGCCACCGGCTCTGAGGCTACTCCCTTCCCCGGTCTCGAGATTGATGAGAAGCGCGTCGTCACCAGCACTGGCGCTCTCTCTCTCTCAAAAATCCCTGAAAGTATGGTTGTCGTCGGCGGTGGTATCATTGGCTTAGAGATGGCTTCCGTCTGGTCCCGCCTTGGCTCCAAAGTTACCGTTGTCGAGTTCCTTGGCCAGATCGGTGGCCCCGGCATGGACAGCGAGATTGCCAAGTCGACTCAGAAGCTCTTGAAGAAGCAGGGTCTCGATTTCAAGCTCAACACTAAGGTTCTTAGCGGTGACACGTCGGGCGAGAAGGTTAAGTTAGACGTTGATTCTGCCAAGGGTGGCAAGCCTGAATCCGTAAGTTTTGTAACATCACTATCCCAACAAGCTGCTAATGAAGATGTAGCTGGATGCTGAAGTCGTTCTGGTTGCTATTGGCCGCCGCCCATACACTGCTAGCCTTGGCCTGGAAAACATCGGCATGGAGCTGGACGAGCGTGGCCGTGTTATCATCGACTCCGAATATCGCACCAAAATTCCCCACATCCGCTGCGTCGGTGACGCCACCTTCGGTCCCATGCTGGCCCACAAGGCCGAGGAGGAGGCTGTCGCTGTCGTCGAATACATAAAGAAGGGGTTCGGTCACGTCAACTACGGCTGTATTCCCTCTGTCATGTACACCCACCCCGAGGTCGCTTGGGTCGGCCAAACCGAGCAGGACCTGAAGACCCAGAAGATTCCCTACCGCGTCGGTACTTTTCCATTCAGTGCCAATTCCCGTGCCAAGACCAACTTGGACACCGATGGTCTTGTCAAGATGATTGCCGACCCCGAAACTGATCGCCTCCTTGGTGTTCACATTATCGGGCCCAACGCTGGTGAAATGATTGCCGAGGGTACCCTTGCCCTAGAATACGGCGCCTCGACCGAAGACATCGCCAGAACCTGCCATGCCCACCCCACACTAGCCGAGGCTTTCAAGGAGGCTGCCATGGCGACTCACGCCAAGGCTATCCACTTCTGAGCTCGTGGCGTTGAAAAATGCAGCCGCATCAATGTAAAATGAAGTGCAGGGCAAAGATAAAAGATCGGCGACAGAGCTGATGGTCAACGCCAAGATGGAGGGAGAATCGGATGATCGGGAGGCGTGTTGAGGTAGCTGTATTAAGCTCCTAGCCCGTCCTTGCATTATGCGACGGCAGTGTGCTTTGAGAGGAGAGCGATGTTAGATTTTGTAAACTAGTAATACATTTGATATATTAAGCTCCTGGTGCCACCCACCGGTAACTGTACTTCACATTTAGCCCGTCATGAGCCTTGCTCACGGAGAAGGTTCATCTCCTTCGAGAAGAAACGTCAATTATGCTGGGGCAACATTGGTTATGTATGAGGCCAAGTTCGAATACACTTTTGCTTGCGAACTTTGACCCAGCCACCCGGCCATTTATAGCACTGGTTGCCCGCGGAACCCCACCCGTGCCCGTGTTCATGGCGCAGCTCAGTGGGGCCTCAACACTCAGAATCCGAACACCACGCAACACCCATTGCCTCTCGTACGTTAACAGCCCGTCGCCTAATTTCGTTTCGTAACCCCGAGGTGAAAATCAATACATCTACAGCTGTCAATTCAAAGTGACAGTCAAAGCTTTCGTTCACAGTTTCCCGACCAAGAGCTTCGTCAAGCGAGACTCTCGAGGTCTCTGAGCGGAGCGCAACCATGCAGTCGGCGCAGTCAAGGGCCGCCGTTGGCGGCTTATCACAGAAGACAATGAAGGCCAACACTTTGCCTTGTATGTCCCGAGACGAGGTCGAAGCAATGATAGCCGATGGACGAAAGATCATCCTCGTGGACAATTTTGTCCTCAAAGTTGATGCTTGGCTAAAATACCACCCCGGCGGCGAAATTTCAATTTTGCATATGGTGGGCAGAGATGCCACTGATGAAGTTAAAGCGTGTGTTCTCCATACCCAAGGCGTCTATTCACGAATGGTGCTCTGACATTGAGATCTAGACTTCATTCGGATGAGTCCGTTCAGCTCATGCAACGATACCGCATCGGCCGAATCCAATCTCCTTGGAATAACTTTCGACCGCCAATTCAAGGCGGTATTTTCCGAACCGCCAGCGAGATAGAAGAATCACAAGACGGACTATCTAGTCCGAAGGGATCGAGTTCAAGCGTGTCATCCCGACCACCATCCCCAATCTTCGACACGGAGGGACCATCCATTAAACACAGACAGACCTCACACGGAAATCGACCTGCCTCTGTCTCCTATAATACACGCGCTGATCCTGAAATGGATGGGATGTCATACCTTGATATTCTGACGCGCGAGCATATCAACCTGGACCTGGAAAAGTATCCAAAACCTGATACTGCCACGCAGGCCCATGTTATCGCCAAGTACAGGGCGCTATACCAACGATTGATTGACGAGGGCTATATGGTAACAAGCAAATCCGCATACGCCATAGAATGCTGCCGATATCTTGCGCTATTTTGCGGCTCCTTGCTATGTCTAAAGTATGACCAATACGTCTTGGGTGGCTTGTGTCTGGGCCTGATGTGGCACCAGTTGGTCTTCACTGCTCACGACGCTGGCCATATTGGCATCACGCACAACTACCAGGTCGATTCACTGCTTGGAATTCTCATTGCAGACTATATCGGCGGACTTTCTATGGGTTGGTGGAAGAACAACCATAATGTCCACCATATCGTAACCAATGCTCCCGAGCATGATCCTGATATCGAGCACATGCCACTCTTTGCTGTCTCGCATCGCCTCCTGGCTAGTTTGCGCTCAACCTATTACGATCGAATCATGAAATATGACGCTGCCGCCAAAGTGCTCCTACGGATCCAGGCTTGGACGTACTACCCTTTCCTCGCTCTCGGTCGGTTCAACCTTTATGTTCTATCCTGGCAGTTTCTACTTACTGGCCGCGGCCCGAAGAAGGGTATTTCTGCTTGGCATCGTTGGGTGGAGCTTGCCGGACACGTGTTTTTCTGGTATTGGTTTGGGTACCTCATGGTTTACAAATCTATTCCTGACGCGTGGTCACGATTCACATTTGTCATGATCAGCCATATTGCTTCGTCGCCATTGCACGTACAAATCGTCCTCTCCCACTTCGCCATGAGTACCGCCGACCTGGGGCCGCAAGAATCTTTCCCTCAGCGTATGCTTCGAACGACTATGGATGTAGACTGCCCTCCTTGGCTGGACTTTGTTCACGGCGGCTTGCAGTTCCAAGCCATTCATCACATGTTTCCTAGAATGCCCCGCCACAATCTCCGAAAGGCGCAGAAGCTCGTCATTGAGTTCTGCAACGAGGTGGGCATCCCCTATGCCTACTATGGGTTTGCTGATGGAAACAAGCAAGTCATAAGCCGCCTCGCAGAAGTCTCCCAGCAAGCCGCCATTTTTTCCAAGTGCCAACAGACGATCGTAAAGAGCGGCGATTTTTACGGTCATGCTCAATAGCGAGAGGACTTTGGAGCGCACTGGTTTGAGGCCTGGATATACCGCTATTATGATTTTTCATTGACTAGGTAGACTGGTCTCATTCTGCATATACTAAGGCATTGAATGGACCAGGCCGCACTTTCGAACGTCTCTTGGCAAGCCTAGAGGGCCGAAGTATGCCTCAGTTCAAGAATCTGCGACATTTAATTTAGATGAACTTTCATAATATATATACGCAGAATTGTTCTGTCACAATACTGTATAATTCAACAATGTCACAGCTGCCGTGTTTGGTGACCGGCGGCCAATGCCATCTTGTTAGCG
The DNA here is from genome assembly GCA_037289395.1 of Beauveria scarabaeidicola. Classification (NCBI taxonomy): domain Eukaryota; kingdom Fungi; phylum Ascomycota; class Sordariomycetes; order Hypocreales; family Cordycipitaceae; genus Beauveria; species Beauveria scarabaeidicola. The sequence goes on along the minus strand of JAEIJG010000204.1, from coordinate 16,446 downwards.
TGGATTGGCCGACCCCTGCTTGCCCATGAGGCGGCAGTGGGCGACCTGAGCAGCGTCAACAGTGGCGTCACTTGCCTAGGTACGAGCTACTGGCGGACCTTGTAACAAGCATCCATGCGGCAAAGGGCGCCTGCATCCCATTTCCCCTTGTTGCATCGCGAGCGATCAAAGCAGCGTGCATCATGGATACCAGTATTCAGCGTGCCCTCAACGACAAGCTCTATGATAAGCGCAAAATCGGCGCGCTCGAGTACGATGCCGCCCGCGTCACTGTGCCCAACCTTGGCTGAGAAACGATGCTAACCTCGTGATGCAGGCTCGAGAGAGTCATTCGCGAATTAGTAGCCAGCAAAGATTATCAGAGAGTCCACGACATACTCGAGCAACTCTGTAATGATTACGCATATGCGGTCCACCAGCCGCATGCTCGAAATGGCGGCTTGATCGGTCTGGCTGCGGCCGCCATCGCCTTGGGCCCAGTACGTAACGTCGTTCATCCGTACTCGCACTATTCCATCACCTCAAGCGAGAGCCCTTTCGTTTCTTTTGCTTGAATAAGCTTGGGATCGCATCAAAAGTGCATATTCGACGAGCTTGCTGCTTGACTGCCCGCAAGAAAGCGCTGACCAAACTCATCGCAGGAACTTCCTCGCTACCTCGCGAAGATTGTGCCGCCTGTGTTGGCCTGCTTCACTGATCAGGATGCGCGAGTGAGATATTATGCATGTGAGGCTATGTACAACATTGCCAAAGTTGCCAAAGGGGAAATTTTGATATATTTTAACAACATATTCGATCAACTTTGCAAGGTCTGAACCCGTCTCTTTCGCGCCGTCTTTCTCTCTAATCAGCTCTTTCCAATAGCTTGGTGCCGATTCAGAACTTTCTGTCAAGAATGGGGCAGAACTACTCGACCGGCTCGTCAAAGACATCGTGTCAGAGTCTGCCGCCTCATACATCTCTGTGCTCGAAGCACCGCCAGATATTGAGAATGACAAAGCCGACCCGGAGAACTCGCGTGCACACCTCCCGACTGCATTCTCTTTAGCAAAATTCATCCCCCTGCTGAAAGAACGTATATGGGTCTCGAACCCATTCACACGTCAATTTCTCGTCGGCTGGATCACGTTGCTGGACTCGATCCCTGATTTGGAGTTGGTAACTTATCTTCCCGATTTTCTTTCCGGTCTTTTGAAGTTTTTATGCGATCAGAATATTGATGTGAGAACTGCGACCCACACATGCCTGGACAAATTCATGGGTGAAATCAAGCGGATTTCCCGTGTCAAGAAAGGCATACAGGAGAGCAAGAAGTCTCGTGAAGGTGGAAAGAGAAAACGGCAAGAGTCACTAGACAGCGGAAGCTACCGGCCAGAGCCAGAGGAAGGCGATGAGCTGGAAACTGATTTGAGTGACGAGGCCTGTGACGATAGTTGTGAGGATGATTGGATTCCCGGGCAAGACGTCGAAGTCAACTTTAAGGCAATTCTGGAGATTCTTACTGCAAGTCTAGAGTCACCCCTTGGTAAGCCCCTTCTCTCCCGCGCCTGGTGTATTCGTAGCTGATCCCCTCCATAGAAGAAGACAGTCTCTTAGAAGCCCTGAGATGGATTGTGGGACTTCTTGACATCTGCCCGGAAGAAGTCCTGCTATTTACGCCAAATATTCTGGCGCACATGCTGCCTGCGATGGCCAGTACCAAAGATGCAGTCCAGCTAGCAGCTACAAGAGTGAATAACTCCTTGATGGATTACGTGGCCTCGTTGACGGACGAGTCTGGCTCGCCCCTTTCTGGCCCACCGGCCCCGGCATTCTCCAGCTCTAAGCTCAATTTGCCGCTTGAGAAGCATGAAGCAGCTGGAAGTAACCGAGTTTCTATATCGAGCTTCCGTGACCCAGGTCAGAACCTCACGCCGTTGCACAGCCGTGCCGCGTCTGCGCAACTCGGGGGGATTCCTCAAGCTCAACCTGACTTGGACTATGCTGCGGCTGTGAATTCTCTGACTCTGCTTTTCTTGAACGATCACGAAGCTACTCGAGTCGCAGCTTTGACGTGGCTTATCATGCTGCATAGAAAGGCACCTAGAAAGGTCCTCGCATTCAACGACGGCACGTTCCCGGCTCTGTTGAAAACCTTGTCCGATCCATCGGACGCTGTCGTCACAAAGGACCTGCAGTTGCTGTCACAGATTTCTCGAAACAGCGAGGATGACTATTTCGCGTACTTCATGGTCAACTTGCTGCAGCTTTTTTCTACAGATCGCAAGCTGTTGGAAGTACGAGGAAATTTGATCATCCGGCAACTCTGCATCAGCCTCAGCCCGGAAAGGATTTACCGTACCCTCGCCGATTGCATCGAAAAGGAAGAGGATGTTGAATTCGCGAGCATCATGGTTCAGAATCTTAACAATAATCTCATCACCGCTCCACAGCTCGCAGAAGTGCGCAAGAGGCTGCGTAATCTGGAAACAAAGGTACGACTTCCATGAACAATTAGTTTGCAGCACAAGTATACTCACACCTTAATAGGACGGCCAAACTCTGTTCGTCGCTCTGTTCCGATCCTGGTGTTACAACGCAGTCGCCACCTTTTCACTTTGTTTGCTTGCACAGGCTTATGAACAGGCATATAATCTACTTCAGATTTTGTAAGAGTAGTACTCTTCAAAAATCATCTCACTGTTTCCACTAACACATACTTCAAGCGGTGAATTAGACATGACTGTCAATATCCTTATCCAAGTCGACAAGTTGGTGCAACTCATCGAATCCCCAGTCTTCACTTGTACGTTTGATGGAACTTGCTTCAATATAATTAATTTGCCTAATATAATGTGACAGACCTTCGCTTGCAATTGCTCGAACCAGAAAAGTACCCGTACCTATACAAATGCATGTATGGCATCCTCATGCTTTTGCCGCAATCTTCAGCATTTGCAGCGCTGAAGAATCGGCTCAACAGCGTCAGCGCTATTGGGTATCTGCATGCGGCCCCTCGCAGGTGAGTTAGCCCTGCGCCGTCCAAGACATGGTGATGAAATGACATTGTGTGCGCTAACAATGTCCAGCGCGACGATTTCGTCTAGCAGCTCTGGCTATGACAGACCAAATCGTCTGAAGGGGCGTGAAGAAGGCGGCATTCGCTGGGTGGAACTGTTGGAGAAGTTTCGCAGTGTCCAGGAAAGAGCTCGCCGAGTACAAAGGCAGAATATGGACATCGATGAGGTTCCCAGTATTGGTATTGGCGAGCTCAGGATAGGCGACGGCTCGTTCGACATTCGAGGAAAGGATGGCAGAGCAACTTCCGGTAATCCAGCCCCTCAGAAGGATACGAATGCGCCAGCGGCAAAGAAATCTGGCTTGGGAAGGCAATTTGGGAGGCTAGGAGGCGCAGTCTCCGGCAGGAACAAGCGCAATACTTGAGCAAATTCGCAGTTGGTTAGAAGACTCTGGTTAGCTACGTTGTGATAGTTTGCACAACGGCATTTCTTCCGCAGTGAGCCTATCCGGTCACCTCCTCTTAACCGGTGTTTCGCGCTCGACTAGACCTTGAAAGGCTGCATCTCGTCGCGACGTGATGCCTTGAAGCTCTTTTCGGTAGGCATTCAACTCATTCCTTGCTAATTCTGGGTCGCTCGGAAGACCGCGGAATATTGATATGCGCTTCTCGAGCAATTTTCTTTTTTCTAACAAGGCAAGATAATCTTGTTCCTCTTGGATGATACCGTGTACAGTAAAATCCGAGGAAGCAGCAGAGGCCTTCAGTGTCGCGATTCTTCTCTCATATTCCGGTGATTGGGCCATCATGGCCTTCACAGTGCGCTGCAGCTCAAGGTTGCGTTTGCCAAGACCTTCTGGCAAGTTGCAGATATCATCATGTATCGTGTTCAACAGGCTATTTGCGTGCACAATTTCTGAGTGAATGTGGCGCTCCAAAGCTTCGGCTCGAAATGTCATCTGCTCAGTCTCGAAGATGGCAGACTGGGTATCAAGAATGGCGGCGCCCAGCTGCTCGGGCTCAGGTAGGGTGACTTTAGCAGATACTGCCATAGAAGACATGGAATGAAGCGCGATACTTCCTTCTTTCGACAGCTCTTGTTCAATAATATCCAGCAACGAATCTCTCATGGCAGCCATAGTGACCGGTCGAGCAGTCGCTGCCGAGTCTCGGCTTTGACACAATAAACCGAGGGCATCTCGGTCAATCCGCGTCAACAATCGAGCTTCCTCGGACGCAGTGTTATTGAAAGAAATGAGGGCAAGTAGCGCTCTCAGAGTGTCGGCATTGCGTTCAAAAGGCGGTGGCTGGCGGCCTGGGAACTGCGAGGCAACCCAGCAGTCGACAAACGACCAGTCTCTGGCCTCTGTGGCGGCAATTCGAGCAACTGATGGTGAAAACATGGAAGCAGGGGCGTCTGCCTCGAGGCTACCGCGCAGATGAGCCATGGGAGGCGGGAGACTGCAGCTATTCCAGAGAGGGAAGGGGCATCAATGAATATTCTGCTTCCGCATGCGGTCATGAGATGGCTTATCGACTAAACCTAGGCAAGAAATCAGCCCCTCTTGGGAGCTAGTGTTCAGAGCAGTGCAGAGATGACAGGTGTGCCTGCGCGATGATATGGGCGGACAAGATGCCAGGCGATAACCAGCACTGCCTCTTGGCTCTCTACCTGGCTCATTATAGAGCAGGGGTGCGCAATCAGTCCCGCGTTGTAACTCCTCCTCTCTACATAGATAGATACGGAATAAAAAGGCACGAACAAGCCCGTCTGATAAGTTCCTGGACGGCTGAGATACATCTCGCTCACTTCTTTCTTTTAGCCGTGAGCCATCTAAAAATTTCATACGACACTGATAATAGAAATCAGGACTATGTACATATCATGAAACTTTCTGCACATACTAGTGGAGCCAGCCTTGCGGCGCCACAGCAAATGAGAAGCGCCGTAGTGGCCACTTTCCTCCTTCGGATGGGCGGGCTGAATTAAATATTAGCTGGTATTATCTTGGTGACATACATAAGGACAGCGTGGGCAGTCGATCCCACCTTCTACACTTGCACCCGCGCAAGCAGGACTTTCTATTGCATTGCTTCGACGATTGTGAGAATATTCTGTTCCTGTGGCTTTCGCTACCGAGCGCTCGAAGCACCTTCTCCCAGTTGCGCCTGCGACCAACTGCGATTGGCCGAATAACAATTCACCCTGCGACAACACCGAATATATCTGAGCCTGCCATCAGAACGAGGGCGCCAACATGTGGTTCCCTCTCTCTCGCTTGGCCATTACTGCCAGTGTCCTCGCAACGGCCACTGCACTATCTGCGCATGATATCCCGGTTGATCTGCCAGTCTCGTCACTGCTGAGCAATGCGCAGACGCACCTGGCCAAAGGCGAGACCAGCGAAGCCATCCTCTATTACGATGCCGCCATCGCACGGGATCCCAGTAACTATCTGACCATCTTCAAGCGCGCGACTGCGTTCTTGTCCATCGGCCGAGCCAATCAAGCAACCAACGATTTCAACAAGGTGCTGGCCCTCAAGCCCACCTTCCAGGGGGCTCACGTCCAGTTGGCCAAACTCAAGTCAAAAGTCGCAGATTGGGAAGGCGCCAAGGCCGACTATGCTGGGGCAGAGAAAGCAACGGACTCTCCCGAGCTAGTTGAGTTGGCGGGAGCTGAGCGCGCCGCCGCCGCCGCAGTCGAGGCCTCCAAGAATCAGAGCTGGGATGACTGTGTTAATCATGCTGCCATTGCCATCACTGTCGCTTCTAGATATCCACCTCTGCGCGAATTGCGGTCCAAATGTCTGTTTGCTCGTGGCGAGATTCAAGAGGGAATGGGCGACTTGCAATACGTTCTGCACTTGAGACCAGGCGACACGTCACCTCATGTTCTTATCTCTGCTACTTCCTTCTACGCTCTCGGAAATGCAGACAAGGGCTTGGCACAGATCCGCAAATGTCTGCACTCCGATCCCGATTCCAAGATCTGCAAGAAGGTTCACAAGCAAGAAAAGGCGTTCCAGAAGGGCCTGAATCGGGCCATGGGACAACTCAGCAGAGGACAGACAACCACTGCCGGTAGAACGCTTGTCGGCACTGAAGAAGAGACTGGCTTGATCACGTTGCTCCAGGAGCAGACAGAAGAGTTGAGGCAGTCCGGCTTTATCCCTGAAAAGGCACCCGCACAATTATATGGCAAGCTCATTGACATGACGTGTCATGCCTACTTGGAGGTATGAATCTTGCTCGCCATGGCCGATATTCGGGCAACCACTAATAGTTGTCATGATAGGGTAACCATAAAAATGTTGAGAAATACTGCGAGGAAGCTCTTGAGCTCAATTCGGAATCATTCTGGGGCATGCTCTACCGAGCAAAGGCTCTGATGAAGAAGGATGAATTCCACGCTGCCATACATACGCTCAACAGTGCTAGCGAACTACACCCCGGCAAGCGAGACAAGATTGATCCTGTCATGAATAAAGCCCAGATCGCCTTAAAGCGAAGCAAGACCAAAGATTACTACAAGGTTCTGGGTGTGGCCAGCGACTCCGACCAGAGACAAATCAAGTCGGCATACCGCAAGGCCTCCAAGCAGTTCCATCCTGACAAGGCTCACAAGCAAGGCATAGCGAAGGAAGATGCTGAAAAGAAAATGGCCTCAATCAATGAGGCCTATGAAGTGCTTAGTGACCCCGAGCTTCGTGCCCGGTTCGACCGAGGCGATGACCCCAACTCCCAAGAAAGAGGGGACCCATTCCAAGGCAGCCCCTTTGGAGGCGGAGGCGGACACCCTTTCATGTTCCAGCAAGGCGGGGGTCAGCATATCAAGTTCAACTTCCCTGGCGGCGGAGGCCCCTTCGGTTTCTGAGGGGAAGACTTGTAAATCTAGTGCAGATGAATGGAGATTATTCGAAACTTGAAGGTTCTCATCCCGCCAGCTTTCGCTACTGTACATATATGTTGCGCCTTGGCTAGATTCACCACAGAATACAATACATTTGCAGACACAATGCGCGACGTCTGGCGGCTGGCAGCAGTACTTGAGGCATCGCTGAGAAATGCGGTAGATTGTTTTCAAAACATTATCGAAAGATAAAACAACGACGAGAAAATCTGGGGGAAAAGTACAGGTAAACAGTTCTAACTGCACAATCCTCACATAAACCCAACATGATCGTCGCGTGAGACTAATCACAGTCTATACATACCCTCAGCAGTTGTGGAATGGCCAAATGCGACAGGCTGGTAACCCTCGGAATAAACTTTTTGAGGCATAAATGAGAATACAAAGGCCAGTGGGCATCATGAGGCCTGTCGCCACACTGGCCAAGAGATGATATGGATGAGACGCCGCAGTCATACTCTGATGTTGGTATGATGTGTGCATCTTGTCCTTGCAATAGCATCACTGCCTGTCGTTGCGTCGGATGAAATAAGCCCTGGTGTCATTCAGTGGTTAGTTAACGTGCAGGGCTAAGAGGCGCGATCTGGGAGGAAAGCCTAAGCCTATGGGCATTGCCACATACTTGGAGAATTCATAGGCTGACCAGCAAATGGCGGTGCTGGGCATGGTCGTCACGATACGGGGTCGGACACCCTTGAAGAAGCCGCGGAAGCCCTCGCGTTGGTACAACAAGCGGCAGCCACCGACGAAGCTGTTGATGTTCTGTACAGCGGGGTCCGTGGATGTGCCCTTGGTCTGCAGAATTGTCTTGATGACGTCCATGGGAGTGGTAAGACCAGCTGCGAAACCACCCGCAATAGCGCCAGCCAAGCAGTGAGTGACAGGGTCGTACTTTTTCGTGGGATTCAGTGTGGTCGATAGCGATTCGTATGCGAGAAACTGCAGGGCCGTGAATGGGACCGTCATGGAGAGCGTTGTAGGATATGATAGGTAAAAGGCGCCGATGCCTTCGTTTCTGTAAATGTACTTGGCGCAGTCTACCATCGACCGGTACATCTTGCTGGAATTTTGTATCTGCATTCGTTGCTTAATGACTGCATCGCAATAATTAGACCGTGTCCGGAAATATTGATCTGTAGAGCTGATTACCATCAAAAGGGTTCATAAAAGCATCGCTGGCAATCGTGGCTGCCGCACCGCTAGTTGCTGGACGGAAGCATGTCAGCAAGTTTCGCTGCGCACTACAGAAGCCACCGCTGGAGTCTCACCGGCTGCAAGTGGGTGGTGAACGCCTGCTTGGTTTCCTCCCATGGCATGTTTCACAGCCTCGTACGTAGCAAAGTACACTGCGTGCGCAGGACCTGTGTAACGAGTTAGTGCCCCGTTCCAAGTGGTCAAACATGTCGGACATCATACCAGCTCCGACGATAACGCTAGACATTCCTCGCCAAAGACTGAAGAAGCCTTCACCAGCCGCCATCTGATATGTGCTACGAAGGACGCCGCGGTAGGCAATAGTCGTGTTCGGGTTGAGGACTTGCATGCGAGTCTGTTGGTAATAGATTAATAAGTCGGAAAAGTGATGATTCTGAGGCACAGAGGCATACCTTGACTGCATCAATAGGATACATGACAGTATGCTCCTAATTCTCCAGTTAGCGGCGATTGCACACAAGTCTGCACTGTTGAGGCGCAGAAAGGCGCCGGCTCCAGCAAAGGGGCAAGACGTACGGCTATGCCGGCGAAGGCGCCGGCCGCCATGTTTTGAAGCAGAGAAAAATTGGGTGGTAGTGACTCATAGCTAAACGAAAGAGTCAGCATTTGGTGGTAGCAGAGCTTCCAGATCTATCGTCGTACTCATATTCATCGGCTTCGGCATTTGGCAGGGCCATTTCGGCCACAGCTGTAGGCGCTGGGCCGAAGGCTTTCGAATCTATGGCTGCCAGGTTGACGGCTACGAGGAAGGTGTCAATTCAGACACGCGCAAAGCTGTCGCAGTATCAGATATCAAGCGGCCGACGTTGAGGTTTCGAGAATAGTTGAGGGAGAAAAAGGGTGGCGTTCCTGTCGGATGTACCAAGAGCCGGCAGATTAGCCGGTGGTTGGAGAGAGCTCGGTTTCGAGAAGTCTGAGGCAAGTGCAAATAGAAATAAATCTCGAAGCAGGGGCGAAAGGGGGATGATCAGTATGCGACCTGTATAGTCGTGTGTGCGGGTGGCAATGCTTCAGTAGACATGGAGGTTGTCCAGAGTAGTAGGTATTACATTAAGGAAATTTTGCGTTTCTCCGTTCGCGGCCTCGGAGTCCGGGGGGGAGGGCTATACACGCTGAGAAGCTGGTCGGAGCCAAACACCGCCATACCTTAGGTAGGTAGGTAACTACCTAGGTATACGGTATACCTACCTGTACTATAATGCTCGGAGCCACACCACAGCCGACATGCCGTAGCAATGGCAACTAAATATTTATTTCACCATTATTATAGTCACATGGAATGGATACTTAACTACCGGTACAGTCTTGACTCCTCGGCGATGACCTTGTGCTTGACATCGAGCAGACGGCGCCGCCAAAGAGACAAGGTCCGCTACTCGAGTAATCATCACATGATAACAGTGCATGCGCTGAACAGCAACGGGTCCTTCTTCGCTGGCCTTGCAAGGGCAATGCATTGCCATGTAAATAATAGCAGACACTTGGGAAAGAGTGTCATTTGCGCTGCCACAAGCAACAAAGCAGGAGGCAACGATGACATGGAGGTTACAGCGAGCGACAAGCGACATTCAGCTCACATGCAGCTCACATCTACACTAAATAACCAAAAGCCTCTCATCCATCAGTATCAATATCAAATCAACGATGGCGAAACACGGGCAGGTTGGTTAACGCCATCACCCGACCCCCCGGTGTTGAAGATCTGATAAGGAGTTCCTGGCACGGGCGCGTGCCCCTGTTCCTGCTAATAATCCGCTACGGCGTGGGCCGTTTCTGGCGTCGCAGCGAGCAACTACGAAATTGCGTGGTTTTGCTCGTCTGCAAGTCCGAGCTTATTATACTGCGAGCAGATACCACATACCTGGCGGCGTTTTGTCTGGCTTTTCCGCTTTTGTATACAGAACGACAATAGCCTTCATAAGACACTATCAGATGGAAAGGGCATATAATAACCGCATGTTCCACTGCAGAACATGACTTCGTCATAAATGAATTCTAATTTAGTGAATGTCCAGCCCTGGCAGGGGCTGCAAGGCGGGCACTATTACTGGGCCAGACGACCCTTCCAAAAGCCGGCTCGTCGTAACGCCGAATCCTCCACAGCGAGTCATCCTCCGCCGAGGACGCCAACACTTAATATCATTTCCAACGCCTACCAAGGTACTGACTTACCTGCGGCTCCCGCCAAATTTTACGTGCTCAGTTACAGTATCACAAGGATCCTATCGCTTCGTCTTATTGCAGTCGTGCGAAATATTTCTCGTATTCTGATACCACCAGACGGCAGTGCACCTGTGCAAAAAACTACTTCTGCCTGAAAAGAAGGCCTTGTCTGATTGATAGTCAGCCTAAACCATGCTGCTGCCGCGACGACCGTGCTGCGTCTGCCGCAACTGGTAGATCAGCCCCAACACGCCTGCATCCGGCTCAGCGGTATTCGCTGAACTATTCTCACGGCTTAACCCTTTGGCCGGCGATGTCTCCCATACGGACTCGCCTAAGATTCCTTCACCGTCGTCAGCATCATCTTCGAATTCATCGTCTGTTTTGGGATGTATGTCCCTCAGCATGATCTGTCCAGGCTCTTCAGTGATTTTGCCCTCTCCAAGTCGCAGATTTCGAAATGCGCGCGACGTTGGCAATCCTTTGGCGCCACGTCCAACACTCGGGGGGTGATGGCGTGGATCTAAAAGTATCGACGCCATCGGTGACGGTTGCACTATTCCCGATGGACCTTTTGCTGCTATTTTATCGCCAGGCGAGTGGGAAAACTCCCGCCGTCCCTCGGGTCGTCCAAGTTGGGATGTATGCAAGTCTGCTGCCAAAGTTGGCGAATTCAGACTTGGGAATGCGGGAGGCGGGTGGAAATGCTGCCTCGCCCCGGGGGGCAGATGACCAGGAATACCCGTCCGTGGATTGATGACATAGTTGTCCAGAAAACCATAATATGACGCTGCCATTTTGCCATGCTTCGTAGTATAATAGTCCTCTCGAACGTCGAGTGCAGTGCCTCTCTTACCGCCGTTGCCCACCCCCTTCTTGAAGTCAAACACTGCAAAGGAGCAAACATACCCAAGCCCATCAACATGAATGGTGAATTCGCGGAAAAAGTCGACAATCTGATCGCTGCATTTTGGAAGGGCGAATAAGAGGAGCATTGGAGTCGTGATGATTCCCATGACTTCCTCCAAAAAAATCACGACCTTCATTTTATAAAGCTCGGCAAATTCCTTCTTCACTTCGAAGCTGTGCAGCCTACCTTCCCAATGATCGGGCATGTAGTGCGTATATTCGATGACATTGCGCAGAGCATACTCAGGGTTAAAGACTGCAGTCTCTTCTGAGACCATGCCTCGAGTCATGGCCCATATTGCTCCAAAGATGCCCAAGTAGAATAGCACAGTTCTGTCCTTGGTTATCTCAAAGCCAAGAAACAGTTCCGAATCAAGCACTGTGCACACTGCTAGCACGGCGGTGATTGCGCCTGACATAAATGCCACGCTTCTCGCTACATCTTCAGTCATCCTCTTCGGGAACTGATCCACATATCGTGTTGCGAACGGGAAAGACATGTGCAGCCTCTCAAAGAAAATGTGCGGTAGCTCGTTGAATTCACGTAACTTCCACTCGGCAAGGGCCGTATATTTCCTCGCAGCTGCTAATTTTGGGTCCTTTTGGTACTCCTAAGCCTAAGGTCAGTAGCCACCAAGTCTAATGAGGAGGATGCCACTAACGTTGTAATAGGTAAAAAAGTAGACAATGATAACATATGCAAGGACGACAGGGGCGAAAACAAGATTTAATACTCCTGCAAAGTAGAGTCTCTGTCGCAGTTTCTCACTCAAGACTCTTCGACGGTCAGCCCGGAGGAAATCTTGCTGCACTTGACCGAGTTCATTGAAAGCCATGTCAAGAATACCGTAATGTAAGTACCACTCCATTGTCTTGGAGAACAGTTGCCTGCCATGCAAGAAGGGAATCGGCAGAGAGAGGTTCAACACATCCTTGTTTATCATGGCGATGAGATAATTCTCTTTCCGCATAAGTCTGTTTGCGATATCGTGGGCGTCCAGCCTCTCCTTTGACTGACTGCCCATGAAGCGTCGTAGCTTTGCCGGTATATTTGTTGCTGTCTTGGGGTTTTGATCTCGTAAAGCCATAATCCTGGCAACAATGTCTTGCCAAGACACAGTCTGCATGTCTTGTTCGGGAATTTCCAGTAGACAAATATAAAACTCTCGGATATGTATCAGGCGGCGTATCTCGAAGAAATATTGAACAGATTTCCATATGAAGAAAAACGAGTAAAGCCATATTCCGAGGTTCCAGAAGCCCGACATGTTTCGAGTACATTGCGGGACAATTACCTGTTCAAGAGACTTGCTCTTCGGCACTTTACCGTAGTCAACACATTGGCTGAGAAACGTGAGAAGGATTGCGACGAACAAAGTTTCCCTAACAATCAGACGAGTCAGCAATAGCTTCTAGAGATGTAGAGCTGAATGCACATCTTACAGAAGCCATAGCGCGTTCGAGCAAAGAATGCACCACATCCCTCCCCCTTCGTAGTAGTCATAGACATCTCTCATGAAGCCGTCCAAGCTGGACGTGTTTACCCATCTCCACAGCGCGCGCTCCCGCCTGCCTCCAAGCCGAGTTCCTGGAACCATAGAATGAAGCTGTGAGTTTATAACAGCATCATCTCGGTACAATCGATGCTGTCGTTTGACAGTCTCCCATTGGGCTGTGTGCACCCCAGGCGGTGATGCCCTCCAAGGGGTAGCTTCCTTTGCGCCCTGAGCAGTCGCTCTCGACATGGATTCTAGCCGTTGTATTGGCTCATTATTGTTCTCAACTAGAAGAGATGCTGGGACATCTTCATCCAGGTCTTCATCGTCAGCTGCCCACGCAGTTGGTAGTTGTTTACTCTTGTACTGTCGTTTCGATGAGGGGGGGACGGTTTTCGGGCCGCGTTCGGCCATCGTGCTTGCTACTGTTATGCGACTTTCCTGAGTGTTGATGTCGTCGAATTGCACGTCTCGAAATTCATGCCTTAGATTTTCTTCGTCGAGCGCTCGCATTTGCCCAGCTTCGAGGTCAGGAAGGTCATCGTCTCGAGATCGAAGTTGTTCGTAGAACGATTTGGTGAGGTTGCGAGGTGAGGCTCCCATTTTAACGAGAGATGCAGCGTTAAGATGGCAGTGATGGTTAGTGGCAGAAGGCGAGCTTCAAGGTGAATGATCAAGCAAAACGTCAACTGCCAGTTGCCAGTTGCGAGACGTTGCCCCAGCAGCAAGTATTCGAGAGTAACTTGATGACAGCATGTGCAAGCCTCAACTTGCTTCTGCCGTTATCACTTAATCATACTACTAAAATCAGGGTGGAATTCCGGTGCGCGAGCTTGATGGCCAAGCCAAGTGTTGCTGAGAAGTCAAAAATGTTGATACCCAAATACATACTCGGTAGGTACATGCTCATCATTCATGCCTGCTGATGTGGGGCGAACCTTGCGCATCCGGGAGTGACACAACTGGACGTGTCCCAAAGGTGGATCTGGGACAGGTTATGTGTAACCACTTTGCAGGAGCTACGCGGCCTGAAGAAGACAGAACCACTTCACCTAACTACCAAGAGTTGCGGCGGATCAGGCGCCCAGTCAGTGGACGTCACTTACCAACCGCAAAGACGCCGCACGGGAACTGCTGCAGAGATAGCAGCTTTGTTCCTTCTGCATCAGTATGTCGCAGGCCGAGATTTCGGGCATCAGCATTCCTCGTGAACCCTCCAAGCCAGCAGATGCACCAGGTCACACGGTTGCATCGAGCAAGGTAACCAATGCTCTCGCCACCAAAGTATCTGCAGTTCTGTCCGCCTCTTACTCTGATGCGGAATTTCGTGGTTCTGTAGCTTTGATAGATCACCGCGATCTAAAAAATGACGGGAGAACGAGACGAAGACTTCGATTGGATCTGCAAAAGGAAGTCATTGAAAAGAATGGCAAGATACTGGATGACTTCGGCTTTGTTTCTGATGTAAGTCGAGTGGCCTCGTCTGGTATTCAACTGCTGACCGGAACAGCAACTGAGGCGCATCAAAGCAGTACTCGAGAAAATCAATGCCGATTCTTCTGAGATGAAGCGCATGGTAGCCGCGGCACACAGCGGCATGGAGTCTCCTCTGGCAGAGGCATCAGCCCTGCTCGAGAAACGAAGAGGGATCGAATGGAAACGACACCTACTCCAAGTCTTACGTGAGCGCTTTGTGTTATCTGAGGAGGAGGAATTAGCGCTCACTTCAGCTGCCGAGCCTGTGGATGATGTTTTCTTTGCTTGTCTTGCAAAAGCCAAAAAGATCACCCAAGAATGCGAGGTATTACTTGGCTTCGAAAAACAAACTCTGGCTTCTGAAATCATGGAGAAGTCGTCGAAAACTCTCGGGTACGGCTATCAAAAATTGTACAAATGGGTTCAACGGGAGTTCAAGGCTCTGGATCTCGAAAGCCCACAAATGAATGCTACCATGAGAAAGGCCCTGACAGTGCTCGCCGCCAGGCCGTCGTTGTTTCAAAACTGCCTCGACTTCTTTGCCGACGCCAGACAACATATCTTGTCTGATTCGTTTTTTACCGCTCTGACTGGCAATGGCAGTGGTAGAGGTTCTGCTGCAGCCAAACCGATAGACATGATTGCGCATGACCCCCTCCGCTATGTGGGCGATATGCTGGCGTGGGTTCACTCCGCCGCAGTCAGTGAAAGAGAGATTCTCGAGGTCCTCTTCGTTGCCGACAGCGAGGAACTCGCCAAGGGTATCAATAGCGGCCGCGATGCTGAACTATGGCGCATCATCTCCGACGGCGAAGACGAGGATTTCAATACTTTAAAAGCATTGAATAATCTTGTCGACAAAGACGTGTCCGGCGCAGCTCGAATACTCCGGCAGCGAGTAGAGCAAGTTATACAGTCGAACGAGGATTCGATAGTAGCATTCAAGCTGGGACATCTTCTCAAATTCTATGGCGTTATGCTTCTCAAATTACTTGGACCAGGCTGCATTTTACTAGACACTGTTCGCAGTTTAGGAAAGGAGGCCATGAGACAATTCAGGGCTTTACTGCGGGAGCACATTGCTGCCGTTCGAGCCGAGCCCCAAAGCATGCCCTCTAATCTAGATCCGCCAGTGTTCTTACAGGACGCCCTCAAGCAGATCCAAATCATCTTAAGCACCTGCGAAACATCGCTGTCAACTGCCGAGGAAAGCGAGGAAAGTATCGACCAAGTACTGGCTGAAGCCGTGGACCCTTTCATTCTCGACAGTGAAGCTCTAGCGAAATCTATGCCAACCCTACGCAGCTCGATATACCTTATTAACTGTCGCCTGGCTCTTGCGAACTGCTTCAAGAAAAGCAATCTAGCAAGGGAAAGGGAAGAGCAGCTGATGACATTAATCGACGAAGAGGCGGCAATTCTTACAGATTCTCAACTAGCGTTCTTCCACCGAGGTTCAGGTCTGTACAATTTGATCACAATAATTAAGCAACGCGCAAATTCCGACGCCGATTCTATTACAGCTAACAAGCTTTCTGCTTCAAGCACTGAATTGGATCACTTTCTCCCCTCAGCATACATCGATGCTCTTGAGCGTCTTGGGGAGCTTCAGGATTCTGGTCTTGCACGAAAAATTACAGAGGAAGCTGCTGAGCGCTTCTGCGAAGATTTTGAGCTGCTCGAGAAGCACATTGATGCACTGGATGCAGCGCAAAGCGGCGGCGAGGAGGATGATAATCTTCGAAACGTGTTTCCGCGCACAGTGGGTGAGATTCGTGTACTACTGTCATAGTCCAGTTGTGGGCAGGACATTATCAGCAATGACCAAACTATTTAAAGTAACTTGGGCGACCACTGTCACCTTCACGGAAGGGTTGCGCAAAGTCTCATATTGACACTATACTAGCTAGGAAACGAGAGTAAGCCTAGACATGGCAATTTACGGTACATTACTACTGTCGCTTGAGGCACTGGCTCAAGCGGCCAATTGCACGGGTGCCTCAGGCAACAGCCGGTTGCACTTCGGAAGAGCCAATTCGCCCCACTTTACCTACGAGCTATAGAGGCTACGGTAACTTAACTATAGATAGCCTTAATCATGCACAAATAGAACCCTTTTTATATCACTTAATTAAGACCACTAAAACTAACCCACCTTATTCTAATACTAATTAGTGGTTATCCTTAGGGACTAACTATAGACTAATAAGGCTCTAGAAGAGATATATAGGAGGTAACTAGTCCTTAGCTTATATTAACTAAAGAGATTAAATAGT
>JAEIJG010000203.1:0-41182 GCA_037289395.1 Beauveria scarabaeidicola | reverse complement strand
ATATACTTATATACTTTTTATAAGCTATATACTCTTTATAATAAGGTAATAGTTCTAGTAGTTATATATAAGTAATATATTTAGGTTTATATTATATTACTATAGTACCTCTAATAATATATTATTAACTTCTAAGTCTATAACTATAATATAAATTTATTATATCTTTATTACTTTTTAATTATTTATAAATTTTATAACTATATTTAGCTAATTAAGTAATTTAAAGGGCTTACTATTAGCTATAATAATATCTTAGTCTAGTAGTTCTAACTAAACTATACTTATAATATAGTTATAAATAATATTTCTATTACTTCCTAAGTCTAGTATAGCTCTTATAATAATATAATAGCCTAGTAGCTATAAGTATATAGTTCTTATAAGAATACTATTTTTTATTAAGTTATAACTATCTTCTTATACCTTATATATTACCTAGGTTTCCTAGTTAGGTCTAGTAGCTAGGGTTATATCTTATTACTATTCTCTTATATCCTCTTAGCGCCTTTCTTACTATTCTTATAACTAGGTTAAGCGCCTCTTATTATACCTTTTTATAATATACCCTTATTATTAGTATATTATATAATTTAGGGCTTTATATTTAAATTAGTAATAGTCTTTACTATACTTCTAATATCCTAATTCTAGCTCTTTTAGATATATATTAACCTTATACTCCTTATATAGTAAGCTTATAGTTCTAATACTTAGGTCTCTTCTTAATATAATATAATCTTTTTACTTATATATACTACTATAATTCTAATAACCTAGTTTACTAGGATTATATAATAATCTTATAGCCTTATCTTATCTTAATATCTAAGTATAATTATTACTAACTTTATAGTCTTATAGGGGTTAATATAGTCCTTTACTTAGTTTATTCTTATTACTTTAGCCTCTTTAGTTTTCTTAAGCTTTCTATAAATCTATTATATATTTATAGCTTACTAATTATTTTTATAAACTTAGAGGCCTATTTAATAAAATCTCCTTAGTAAATACTAGTTATAGTTAGTTAAAGAAGAAATTAATATATATATTAGTTAGTAGTTAGTTTATTATCTCTAATTCCTTATTTTCTTACTTCTTTAGAAATTACCTAAATAACTAGTTCTTTACTTATTATATATAATCTAAGTCTATAAACACTATAAGGTTATAAGTATACTTATTACTTATTTTTAATTATACTTATTTCTTAAATTAAGCCTATAATTATACCTTAATAAATTTATTATTTATATTATTAATTAGTTATTAAGTCTACTATTACTTTAATTTACCCTAAAGATACTAGCTTATATAAATAACTTATTATTATATTATTATAAACTTATAAGGTCTTATTATAAAGATTATATCTAAGTCTATTATAAATATCTAAAAGTTAGTTATACTTTTAGCTTTAAAGATAAGATATTAGATATTAATTTAGCTTCTTTATTCTTTATTATAAACTTACTTTAAAAATACTTCCTCTTTACTATTAGAGAGTAAACCCTTAAGGAGCTCTACCTCCTTACCCCTTTTTATCTTCTTAATTAGACTCTTTCTCCTCTTTACCTTCTACTTATTATATATTTACTTTAATATTACTTTATTACTATAACCTAAGAGTAATATCTTTATAACTTTATTAATTAATATAAATTAGTTATTATTTATATTAACTAAGGTTTATAAAATAATATTATAATCTAATAATTATTATCCTCTTTTAGTTTATTTTAATAAAAGTAATAAATTATTTATAATAATCTTATTATTAACTTATAAAGAAGTTATATTAATATTTTATATATATATAGTTTTTAAAGATATCTTAGATCTCTTTACTAGTTCTTTTATTATTCTTATAATAATAGTAAATAACCTATTAGATAATAGCTAATATAAAAGAAGTAATAAAAGAGATTTTAATAAATAGCTATATTATAATAGTATAACTTTATTATTTATTAATAAGAATCCCTCTTACTTAGTCTATATAAGGACCTTATAGCTTTATAGCTATATCCTCCCCTATTATATATAGACCCCTACTATCTTATAATGCTAAGGTTCCTGGCTCCCTAGCCTCGCAGGCTTATAGCTGTATTCTCTCACTTATGACGCGGCTATGCTGTGATAAGAGCCCTGAGCTAACCTCTAGTAAGCTAACGGCGGATTACCTAAGTAATGTTTTATTATTAGCGCCTTTAGCGCCTCTTATTCATGTATCCGCGCCCGCCTTAGTGCCTAGTACTTCGCGAACTAATAGCCCGTCGTCTAACTCCTAGCCTTAGGACATCGCTTCTACGTAGATAAGTTATACTTCTATGTTAATAGTTGGCAAGGCTACGAACGAGACCGACACACCAAAACCAACAGAAAGTTACTGTTTAAGTGCGCTAGCATCTACATATAACCGGAATACGTCGGCTAGCCTCATACGCCGCAAACGCCAGCAACTGCAGAATAAGAGGCGAAGAGAAGCCTCGCATGGCCCTAATACTAAGTATTCTGGTGCGGAAGAGCTACGTAGTGCTTTTAGCGATAAAGAATTCTACCCTTTAATAGATCACGAAACTAAAGGGGACAGTAATAGCTAGTCTAGTAATAAGGAACTACCGTCCCGTAAGCGCCGTAAACCTCATTATATACCTCGAAGGACTAGATCTTTAGTAAACAGAGCACTTCTTTTACTTCTACGGCTAGTGATAAGGTAGTAAGTAGGTTTAGCTCCCTTAGCCTAGCTAAGGCGTGTGACAGATTCTATAGACGTAACGTTTAATAAATAGCTATTATAGGATGTGGTCCTTTAATAAATAATTATAAATAGTAAGGTAACTTCTATATTCTAGTTTAACTAGGATCTTTACTCGTAACACGGGTAGGCAGGTAGTAAAACTAGCAAATGTCTAATCAGCAGTGTTAAACTAACCCTACTATTCAGAGCAACGGAAGGAGATTTAGCATAGGAGGACTAATGGCTCTTTATATAGAAGGAATGATAAGGGTTATATTAGGCTAAAATTTATTAGCGCTTTTGCGACAACTTTTAGGAACGGTGAAAGGAAGCTCTTCAAGTGCAGTATTATATAAAGCTAAAGTAACACGACGATAATTGAACTCAGCTGTTTTCCGTATCGATCTTGTCCTGTAAACTATTATAGTGAAATTTTATAGAGAGATGTGACGAGCGGCCCCTCAAGGATGGTACGAAGGAATTCTTCATACTTACACATCAAGACATCGACGGCAGCCGTTCGTACATGCTTGTCGTCGCCGAGCCACGCTGCCACCGCCCTAAGCACATCGTAAGGCACTGCCGCTCTGATTTGATGCTCCAATCTGGGCAAAGCACTCACAAGCTCATGCCTCCCAGTCTCGCTAGTCGCCAACGATCTTCACGCGCTGCCTCTCAGCAAACTCAAAGAGCATGTGCCAACTCCTGCACTCGTGTACAGTGCCCCATCCATCGATATCAGGCTTAAATTTCCCATTGTCGTCCATGACAACCTTTTCGAGAGTTGTATCTCCTGTGCACATGATGGCTTGTCGAAGGTAGTCGAGGCAGTGGTCGAGATGCTGGTCATCAAAGGTGCGAGTTCGAATTGCAGTCCTGATTGCCACCTTGAAGGGAACAGCGTCAGGGCTTGGTCGTAGGCAAAGATCATGGAGTGAGCTTACAAGGCAATGAATCTGATGGAACATCGAGATGCCATATCCTTCACGCGGCCTCTCCTCGTTCGCCTCCTTCCCTAGAGGAAACCCGCCGACAAGCCCAAGCTCTCCGGGATCAGACACTGCAATAAACCCTCCACCACCTGCACTCAGTTCAACGTTAGCTGCTTCCAGGCTCAGGAAATTCCAGCGGCGTAGAAAAAGACATTCCACGCAACAGGAAATAACATACGTGGCTGTAAAGCGTCCCAGAGCGTTGCATTTTCTAGATTTGACGATGCAGAGCCTGGAAATATATCGCTGTAGGACTGGTCTGGTGTGAACAAGACTCTTTCTCTCGGGATTGTGCCGCGTGTTAGCTCTCGTCAGAACACCATAAAGGCCGTTCCTTACTGTGACCAAAGATGACATCTGACGGTAAAGCCCATTCAACTCCAATCTTATTCTTTGCGTGAAGAAAGTAGACTGCAACAAGGCAAAGCGTAGTGAGAACGTAGACTGCAGTCATTGCCTGAAAGCGGCGCTTCCATTTGTACACAGACCTGTCTCCTGCGAGTTCCTCATCGAGGGCAAGTTTTTGGTATTCAGGAGCTTCGTTGCTGCTTGCAGCTAAAAACCACGACGTGCGCATATTGTGACTGCTTTGATAATCTGGGGGACCGTTTAGCACTTCAAAGGAGAGGTAGCGAGAGTGAGGTAGAGAATCGTGGATCGCAGCTTAACTAACCCAAGTGAAAGAAAAGTCTTTTATTTTTTTTTTTCGGTCTTCCAAGTTGCGCTACTGTATTAGAGCTGTATTTGCTTCGTGTTCTTTCGCCGAAAAGGGGTTGGATCTTGCCTGTTAGTTATGCAATCCGGTAAAGACGGCTGGCTGATGGCCACCAACATCAACGCCACCTACTATTTTTTATTTAGAAAAAATCACGCCATGCAGAATATTGATTTATTTACTCCACATTCCTTGAGGATTTAGCTCATGCATGTACATGGGCATGATTTATCCGGTAGACCTTTCCCTTACTCCGCGGGTTTACGCGTCACATTTCGGGCTTCTTTTGCACTCGTTTGTGAGCGTACACTGACAAGCTCAGGGCTGGGCCTTTAAAATATGACTTTTTGGACACTAGAAAGCCGTCACTATTACTATCTAAGTTTAAACCCAGCCGGGCCCAAGCTATAAGTAGCCTTGACATGCTTCTTTCACTCATCAACTAAGATCAAAATTGACCACATAGCAAACAAACGACCTAATGTTTACCATTCCCCTCACATTACGATGATATCTGAAAAGACGATGCTTGGAAGCGTACTCGCTGTAGGGTGCACCGAAGAGTCGCAAACTAGGTAGGTAGTATTTTTTTTCTTCTTGCCGCTTTCAATCGTGAAAGCTAATTCGGCGAGCAGTGGCTTGCAGGCCGACAAGAGGGCAACATCTTCTCTCAATGTAACGGCAGCGGTTATCTCGACCGGTTCAGCGACTCCTAAGAGTGAAGCCGGCGAACAAACGGTTGTTCACACCACACTTGAGGCACTGCAAAGCCAGCTCAGTGCTGTGACTGAGACCAGAGAGCATACAGTGGTGAAACTTGGTCTGTACCTCTTTTTTATCACCTTACCTGTCCACCATCTCTTTCCTTATACCCCTTTTCCCGCTTTCTTGTCGAAATAAGAAGGCAGTTTCTGTTGGAGAGTTTTGTGTTGGCAGCTAACATTGTACGTTACCCCGCAGGCGCCTTGTTCTCCCCGGAATCAGCTAAGCTGGTGTCCAACCTCGTGCAGCAAGATAAGCCAAAACTCGTTCTGGATATGGAGCCTTTCTTCAAAACAGGGCCGCCTCCCCAGGAGGCAGTGCTTACCGCCCTCAGAGACGACATACTTCCCTCAACCACGGTGCTTTGCACGGCAGTGCGTGAGGCCAAGGCACTGCTTGATAATGCTAGCATCCACATCGACTACCCACAGAGCATACAAGATGTCCAGACCATGGGACAGGCCGTGCAAAAACTAGGCCCTGATTATGTTGTCATGAAGCGAGAGATATTGGGAGAAAATGACGGCATGACAACGCTTCACTATGTTCTCTGCGGAGGTGCAGAGCCCCAAGTGGTAATGTCCCGCTTCAAAAATCCGAAAGGATATTTTGGTGTGAGCTACTCCATCCCACGTACGTACTGCTCTTCCATCTTCGATATTTTGCGCAACGGAATCTAATCGTTTCGTTTTAGCTCTGATCGCTGCGAAGCTCGCAGGCGGTTCTGATGCAGCTGGGGCAGTGGCTGAGGCCTTTCAGTTTGCAGGTGAATTACTTGAGGTGGGCTCATATTTCAGTTAGATCAGCCATCAGGAGCTTTTGGTTTGAGAAGCGTGATTGAATGTGCAATTTATCTATAAAACCACTATATTGTCATTTTTCTTTTTGGAGAAAAGATGCTGTATTGTTGAATATTCAGAGAAAAAAAACGTACAAAAAGTAGGTAGCTTGTGGGTTTTCGGCTCTATCAATGGCGGCAGATGCGTATGCTAGAGAAATACCAACTCCAAGATAGCACGGCCAGAACTCAATGTTGGTCGGCAGACAACGCCCGATCCTCGCGTTGACGAATCTGGGCTTCGCAATCGTCTATGTCTTATAGTTGAAAAAATACTACTTCAATTCTTGGAGATTCGCGGTAAACGTATCTGATTTCGGCACCGCTCAGCTTGTTGTCTTGATTCAGTCTCGGATGGGAGTGTTGACTTTTATGTCGCGTGACCAGCGATGGAGTGCTTCTCAAAGATGGGTGTAGTGAGGAGAGATCCCGTCGAGCTAGTTAGGAGAAGAATGGTACACTGACTGATGCTCGCCAATTCACGATACAGAGAGGCGACTGTGGACTTGGATATTCTGGCTCACAAGGTAGCGCCACCAAAGGATGACGGCTGTAAACCCAAATCTTGTCGAATGTTCAAAGTCATCTGGACAAAGAGCATCTGTGAATTTAACACGAAACGGGGGAATTTTTCCTTGTTCAAAAATGCAAATTCCGTTGCATGTCATGTCGTGGTTGGGTACTGATGGCCGCTTTGAGAAGGTGCAGTTCCCCGCCACCAGGTTTTCGCGTGGCTGTCTGTCCATGTTAGCTCGAGTTGGCCAAGCTCTTTTCTGTTTGCGCTCGCCCATTCCACCATTCCACCATTCCACCACTCTCTATCATGATAATAACCTGTCATCAATAAGCGGCCAACATATATTGTCAAAGAAAGCACCTTTTATCACATCGTCTTTCTTGCTCATGATATTGCATCCTTCTGACATCACACATTACCCAATACTCGCTTTGCTTTGCGCAAAAGCCTTGGCCTAAAGATGGAGGACCAGTTTGGCGGCCGCACCGATGACGATTTGTTCTTCGACGACGATTTCGAGCCCGTCGACGGTGTAGCTACCATTGTACACGACGATGTACCCGTCCGAATTGACTCACGCTATATCACACACCCAAACTCAGTACCGCATCCTGCAGATATCGAGGCTGCGCTTGCCCCTCTGGCCGCCGCCGCCGCAGCAGCAGCAAGCAAAAGAAAGGCACGTAGAAGACGCAAGTCCAGGTCCCCGAGGCACCCCGTACCGCCACGAGGAGGTCTCGCGCAATCTAGATTCGCAGAGAAGCCGGCAGAGAAGCCTCCGCAAAATGAACAGCAACGACATTGCGAGCCACAATTACCCGGCCCATCCTTGGCGACCACGAGCCGAAACCAGACAAATGGCCAAGGTAGCTCCAGTACTGCCACTGCGAATGCTCCGGCCCCTCGCGACCAGCAGAACAATGCAAGGAATCAGGGAAAGCCTTCCGATAACTCCATTAATGCGCGGGCGCAGTCCGGCGCGAACCCCCGCCACAAGTTGACAGAGGAAGAACTGACTGCTAAGATGGAGAAGATGAAACTACTGTCAGCAGAGAAGACGCGCAAATTTGAGAAAGCCGAAAAGGACGAAAAACAACATGCAGAAGCCTATGCGCGTGGAATGGAAGAAGCGCGACGCCAGCGTGCCGAGACGGAAGAGAAGCGGCGACAAAACGAAGAGCAGCGCCGCCGCCTCGAAGAGGAGCGTACAAAGAACCGAGAACGTAAACTCAAAGCCATAAATATGAAGCAGGACGGGTGGGATCAAGGCAAGGAGGTCACGGGCGAGGAAGAGTTGCAGCAACCGGCGCGTGCAGTTAATGGCGGCGGTCGTGGGTCGAAAGCCTCTCGCGGCTCAGGCTTGCGCGGGAGCCGTTTTGCGCCGGACTCGAGCCAAGGCGACAAGACGGCCACCCCGAATCGTACAAATGACGACAGGCTCTTTGATGAACGACCTCGTCGCGGTGGACGAGGCAGAGGCAGCCGAGGTGAGGGACGAGGCGGACGGGGCGGACGAGGCGGACGAGGAGGCCGTGGCAGAGCCGCTGGCAACGGCCAAAGTCCTCCAGTAGCTCTCGTGCCGAAAGCTGAGGACTTTCCGTCGCTACCACCTCAACCAGACGCTCAAAAAGAGCCTGCGGAGGGCAATGACCCGAAACCTGCCCCCCTGGCGCCGTTGCCTAGATTCGCACCGGCTATCGGGAAATGGGAAGATGACATGGAGTTTCTGGACGAGACGAATAGCGCCGCCGCTGCACACAACTAACTAATGTATAATGAATATGACCGTGTAACGTTGAAGGATTATAAAGGTAGGGTACACAAGGGTAGCGCAAACAGACTGTTACAAAAGGGGACAGCGTCAGTTATTTTGGTTTAGGTATTACGTTATGACACACAAAGCAAACAGCGCATACACCCAGTTCAGAGCTTATGCTCAATGCACAATCTTTAAAATCTCGTCTCGCACAGCGAATCTCACCGGCAAACCACCAAGATGCGGCAAAAGGGTATATGTAAAGAGTCGCAAGCTCCCGATTAACTCCGATATGTACAAATTTCTGAAATGTTTTCCCGAATTTCCAGTGTCCGGCAGCCCCATCAACACCAAGTCGCATGCAATATCCACTCGTTCAAGTCTTGGACGTATAGTACAACCTACCATCCGCCGCGATAGCCGCGACCGCCTTTGCCTCTGTATCCTCCTCCATGCCCTCTCGGTCCCCTTGGGCCGCCGCCACCGCCGCCGGGCCCATCATCGTCGTGCATCGTCCTCGCCCTGGTCTTCATTTCCCTTGGGAACGCATCATATGTCTTGCGCATCTGCGCAAAGCCCAGATGCATCTTGCCGTAAAAGTGATCCGCCAGGCGGCGGTCATTGTCTAGACGACTGAGGTACGCGCCGCACACGTCGCAGACTTGCAGTTTCTGGTGACCCGAGGGGCCCGAGGTATCCGCGAGGGCCTTGAGCTCCCTTTCCTTTTCTCCTTTGGCTTGCATGGCCTGGCGCACGCGAAACAGCTCGTCCTGCGCGCGCGAGACCTCCGACATGGAGCCGAGTATTTCGACCTCGAGAAGACCGTTGTGGATAGACGTATTCAGATCGGAAATCGCTTTTAGCTGTGAGGCAAAAACGGCGTGTCAACAAAAGGTGTTTGAGGGTTGCAGCGTGGACACACTGAGTTGTGCTTACCATGACATTGGTCTGTCGAATCTCTTCTGGTGTCTTCTTTAAGCGCCGTTGGGCAGCCTCAATTCCTCTGTTGCACTCGTCGATATACTGGTACAAGTGTCGGATATAATCATATTCGAAACCGAGCTTGCTCTTTTCGCGATCAGACATGGCGTCGTACTCCGTCTTTAGAGCTTCCGAGTGGATTTTTGGGCAAGGTCCCAGGTCCTGCTTCGTGTTGGTGAAGAGGATATGAGGACATGTGCCGGCAATGTAGGAGCGACATAGCTTCGGGTCGGAAAATGATACTTTGGCGGCTTGCGACGTCACGGACGCGCCCATGAGCTGCTCGAGCAGCTTTCGTTGTTCCGCAGCCATGGTTGAGACGCGATGCGATTTTGCTGAGCCCTGTGCAACCGGTGCGCAAAGGTAGCCAGCGATTCAGATGATTTGCCAAAATAAATGAAAACACAATGCTATGGTGAGTGGCGTCAACCCAATTCAATGTCGCTTTGTAGTGTCCACGCCAAAGCGAGTCTGGAAGGCAGACAATATTCTGCCGCCTTTGACCGACTGCCAGCGTCCCCAGGCGCTTCACTACAAGGCGCGCCACGTCGCCTGGCGAGCCCGTATGGCGGCATGCTTCCTCTGATGCGCTCCTTTCCCTCAAAATCGCCAGCCAGTGTATCGGACTGAGATGGAACTCGTGCAGCGACGAGCGCGGAAGATTTAAAGTCTTCTTCTTACAATGGCGCGGCTACTGTCACTACTTGTTTTCCTTGTTTCCGGCATCCTTGCAATCGCTTCCACCGACTACCATGAGCAGCTGAATCTACGGCCATTGCCCCTTTCGGGCTTGCTCGCGAGCTTCAACTTTCGATCCAACATTACAATCGACGACTTTGAGACGCAAAATTTTAGAATCTTTCCCAGGTCGCTGGCGCAAATCCTACAATACGCCGGCACCCGCGAGCTGCACTTGCGATTTGCGCTAGGGCGCTGGGATACAGAGACGTGGGGAGCGCGGCCGTGGGATGGGCGCAAGGAGGGTGGACAGGGTGTCGAGCTCTGGGCATGGCTGGACGCGCAGTCGGACAACGAGGCAGATAAGAAATGGCTGATTCTGACCAACGCGCTGTCGGGGCTGTTTTGTGCCAGTCTCAACTTCATTGACGAGACCCGAACCATCCGCCCCGTCATGTCTTTCCAGCCAGAAGGCAACCACTCGGATGCGATACTCGCCAACACGCGGCTACTGCATGGGGTGTTGCCGCATGAGGTTGTTTGCACGGAGAACTTGACGCCGTTCCTGAAGCTGCTCCCATGCAAAGGAAAGGCTGGCATCGCGAGCTTGCTTGACGGCCACAAGCTATTTGATGCCTCTTTTCAAAGCATGGCCATCGATGTGAAGCCCATTTGTGACACCGATGGAAAGTGCGTCTTGCAAATGGAGGAAACGATTGACATGGTACTTGACGTGAACCGGTCAAAGCGACCCAGAGGTATTTTACACGCTTTTGCGATATCCGTGCCGACTGCGCTAACAAGGGCACCAGACAATCCGATTCCGCGGCCGCCAAACGAAAACGAGCTTGTCTGCGACACATCCAAGCCCTACCATGCACACGACACCTGCTTCCCCGCTGATCACATGCTTGGCCAGGACTGGACATTGTCACAGGTTTTTGGTCGGCCCATGCAGGGCGCCTGCCCCCTCACGGACGCCTCCGTGCCACCCGTCTGTCTGCACATTCCCCATTCGCGAAGCGTGTATTCTTCGGATGGGTCGCATGAGATTAAAGATGCCGGAAGCCCCAAGCGATGCTACACCATTCCTGCGGAGGGTGAATTCACCCTTGTTCTGACGCAGCCCGAGGTGGTGGTTGATGGCAAGGGTCTCGAGGTCAATGATCCCGAAACGCCGATACTATTTGCTGAGCGCAGTTTGACAGGCTATGGCCAACAAAACGGTGGCGTGCAGGCCATCCTCACGAACCCTAGTGATGAAGAAGTCGAGTTCGTCTACATGGAGTCGCTACCTTGGTTCATGCGCATCTACCTACACACCCTGTCCACAAAGATATCGTCTACTGGCTCCATGACAACAGGCCATAATGGCAGCGATATCATCAAAGAGATTTACTATCGCCCGGCACTTGATCGCGAGCGTGGCACGCAGCTGGAGCTCCTTGTCCAGATTCCGCCCCGCTGCACGGTTTTTCTCACCTACGACTTTGAAAAGTCGATTCTGAGGTACACAGAATACCCACCTGATGCAAATCGCGGATTCGATGTTGCAGCTGCCGTCATCACAACCTTGCGGCCAAAGGCCATGAGCTTGCGCACCACCGGCCTGCTTCTCTACTTGCCCACACCGGATTTCAGCATGCCGTACAATGTCATCATCTTGACGTCGACAGCCATTGCGCTCGCCTTTGGCGGCCTCTATAACATTATTGTGCGCCGTATGGTGGGTGCAAATGAAGTTGCGCCGTCGGCACTCAAGTTGAAGCTTGATAAGCTCATCTCACGTATAAAAGGGTAACCCGCAGTAGCGTAGAATCCTGCTAATTGAGTTTTCTGTTTGGCGTTGACATGAGTTTATCTGTTTCAATTTTTGAATTATAACCCTTTCCATGGCATTGGCATGCATAAAACGTCGGTTAAAAACGACGTTGTTGGCTGGTGATATGGTGACTATGTAACAGTGATCTAAATGCATTTCTAATGATCAAACAGCCACCCACACCTCTCTAAAAATCACATGTATACCTGTTCCTGGGCCATAATCGCGGATTTCAGGACACGGACAATATTGTCCAGTTCCTCCTCTGTCACCGTAAACGGCGGTGCTAGCAAGACGTGATCTCCCTTCCTGCCATCCACAGTTAGCCAACCAGGGTAAACTGCCACACCAGCCTCGAATGCCGTCTGCTGAACTCGGATACCAAACTCGATTAAAGGGTCAAACGTTTCCTTGCTCTCTTTGTTCTTGACAAACTCCACCGCCCAGAAAAGGCCGCGCCCTCGAACATCACCCACCGAGGGGCACCCACTGAGCTCTGCCCGCAGCTTGGCCTCGAGAAGCTTGCCCATTGCGGCGCATCGCGCCACGAGGTCGTCTCGGCGCAAAATCTTTTGCACGGCCAGCGCTGTCGCGCATGCGACTGGATGTGCCTGGTAGGTATGCCCGTGGTTGAACGAGCTCGTTCCTTGACGGATGACGTCGACTACTCTCTTGTGAGCCAGCACGGCGGCAATGGAGCAGTAGCCGCCACCAAGACCTTTTGCCACCGTGACAAGATCGGGCACGACATCTTCGGGCTCAAAGGCAAAGTATGTTCCGCAGCGGCCCGTACCACACATAATCTCATCCAGAATCAGAAGAATGCCGTACTTGTCGCAGAGAGCCCGAGCACCACGCAGGTAGCCAGGCGGCGGCGGTACGCATCCTGCGGTGGCGCCGCCAACAGACTCGGCGAGGAAAGCAATGACTTTTGAAGGCCCGACTTCCAAGAATTCGTCTTCGAGCTCTTCTAGAAGCCGCTCGATAAATTCCTTCATTCTTTCCTCGTCTCGTTTGTACCGATAAGCGTATGCGGGCGAGACATGCGACACGTGTTGGTAGCCGAAACCTTGATATGGGACCTTGCGGGCCAGGTTCGACGAAACAGAGAGCGATCCCATTGTGTTTCCATGATAGCTCTGTTGCCGAGACACAAAGTGTACGCGATCCGTCTCGCCCTTTTCGAAAAAGTATTGCCGCGCTAGTTTGAGCGCCGACTCGACCGCCTCGCTGCCACTGCACACAAAGAATGCCTTTTCCAGTCCGTGCGGGCTTCCCTGGAGCATAAAGTTGGCCAAGTCTTCTGCTGCAGGCGTGGTGTACGATTGCGTGTGCACGTAGCTGACTTTGCTGGCCTGACGAAGCATGGCCTTGGCGACTTCCTCATTGCCGTGGCCGATGATGGCCACGGCCGCGCCGCCGCACGCGTCGAGAACGGTGCGCCCGTCTGCGAGATGTAGCTCGAGGCCATTGGCAGACTCGACCATGGCGGGCTCTGCCTTGAGGGACCGGTGCATCAAGTGCGTGCCCTCCTCGGTTCGCGTCCCCATCGCAAGAGGAGCGGACGTGTCGGCATTGCTATGCGGAGACATGATACTAGATGTAGACGAGTATAGCTTCGTAATTTAGTTATTTTCGGCCTTTCTCAAGGTAGCTGATGGCTTGTATTTATGCTTGCTGTGGCCTGTAGCTTAACTTGTCTATCGTCTGGCCTGAGATCCGAAAACCGACAGCGGTATCGGCACTTTTCTCATGACATGAATGTCGCCGGTCCAAGGGCGTTATCAACGACAAAAACTGGAGCAGAATATCATCTAGTCAAGTTTAATCCTTTCTAGTGCCGTCGTCAATCTGCTTGACCGCCGGAGCCGTCCGTTCTCGGTTCTGGATCGGGTCTGAATGATGGCGGCCCGCTTCGCTGATTCCCAAAGAGGCAATTCTCGGGTTTGAATAACACTCTGAGAACCGACATGCCTGGGACGTAAAAGATGTCGACTCCGAGCCATTAAAGTGGACTCCAATATATATCTACATCTTATTCTATTGCTTTGATATCTCTCCGTTCTTGACAGTTTTTTTTCCTGCAAGTTCAATCAAACATGTCTGGCAGAAAGGATTTGGGGCGGCCCGAGCCGTTTGCGCGCGCATTACAGCAATCCGACGAAGAGAGTGGTCCGGAAAACAGCCATGATTCTGCAATAAAAGAAGAACAACACTTGGACGGCTGGAGGGGGTGGATTGTTGTCGCTGCCTCGGCTTCTACTCTATTCGTGTTCATGGGCGTGATATATTCCTGGGGGATTTTGCAGGCAGACTTGGCTCACAAGTCCAACATGTCCCTGACAACGTTGACGTTTGTCGGTTCATTGGCAACATCATTCATGACTTCGATATGTATATTTGTTGGAAAAGCTGTTCGCAGATTTGGCTATCGGGAGACTGCCATTGCGGGGGCCATATTCCTCGGCCTGGGGGAGTTTGCATCGAGCTGGGTCACCCATCACCTGGGCGCGCTCTTTGTTACTCATGGTGTCATATTCGGTGTTGGAGGTGGATTAACAATCTTGGTAAGATTCAATGGCATTAATCACCCTAATTTTCTGCTAAATCCGCGTTATAGCCGTGTTCTGCTGCACCTTTACAATGGTTTCGCAAGCGCCGTGGTCTCGCCACAGGCATCGTTTTTGGTGGTGGGAGTCTCGGCGCCGCAGTCATGGGCGTCGCAACAAATAGCATGGTGGGCCGCATCGGTGCACCTTGGACTTTTCGAGTTCTGGGATTCATGCTCTGGGCAGTCTGTCTTCCGGCGGCCTGTTTAATGAAGCAGCCTGCTTCTGCGCAGAATTCGGTTCCGAAACTTCAATGGTGGGTTGGCCGCCCTAGAGTCGACCAAACCGGAGTGCTAACAGAACTAGGCAACGATTCAAAGAAGCCGACTTCCTCATTGTTTTCTTTGGTTCCTCTCTAGCTTGTTTCCCGCTATTCATTCCTCCTTATTTCATACCAATCTTTGCTCGTTCAATAAGCCAGTCAGGAAACACTGCCATCATTGGCTTGACGGTTTGGAATATTGCGTCTACGTTTGGACGGGTTTGCGCTGGATACACTGCCGATTCTTTGATAGGGCCCCTGAACAGCTTTCTCGTTTCGTTGATTTGCTGTGCAGTAAGCTCGCTCGCCATCTGGCCCTTTGCCTCCAACATGGGGGTTCTGGCCGCATTTGCTGTTATCAACGGCATAGGCTGCGGGTCGTTCTTCAGCTTGTTTCCTACGGTACTTGGTTCTATTTTCGGGCCAGAAAATACAATGGCAGTACTGCCCATCATGTGGGGAGGGTGGTTCTTTGGTTTCTTTTTTGTGAGTTTGAAGAGTTCGCTTTACCTTGTAATACTCGACTAACAGTCTCAGGGAACCCCAATCGCCGCACAGCTCTATGCGTTGGCGGGAACAAGAACCGACATTGCCGCATATCGGCCTGCGGCATTCTACGCAGGGGCAATGTCAGCCATTGGTATCATCTTGTTCGTTATATTGCGGCTACGAAGAACAAGGAGACTATTTACGAAAATTTGATGTTGTTTCGGATAGCATCGGCATGTCGCACAGTAGAGAAGTCAATGAACGGGGGCGCGTACCAGGACGCTTGCAAAGTTGAGAGAGCAGGTCCAGTAGAATAAAATGGATATGCAGCGATAACTGGTACAAATATCATGACTTAAACTGGATCCAGAAAATTCCTTTATTATTTCCGGGCCGCTTTGATAAAGCTCTTCGACCGTGCTCGGCTCATCGCTACAGACCCCGACGACCCACCCGTGGCCGGTTTCGGAAAACATGGCAAACTCTTTCCCGAGAAGCATGTTATTTCATTCCCGAACGCCACCGACACCGCCGTTCCCCAACCTATCACATATGCCAGTTGCCATAGGCTGACCGGAGACAGCTCCGCCATGCGAACGAGCCTGTCGTGCGACAATTGTCGGTAGGTGCTGTGTCTTTTGATCGAGAGCAGCCGCAACACTGACGGGGATCAGAGCATCCAAGGTAAAGTGCATACACACCGGGACCGCACCCTGCCAGCGATGCCACCGGTCAAATATAGACGGATGTGCGCTTAGATTGCCCAAGACTCCAATTGGCAAAGTGAGGCGTAAAAGAGCTCGACAGAGTCGGGTCTCGGCAACACCATCCGACGCTCACGATGAGGAAACCTGGGTGAGCACTTCACGGCAGCAGAGCGAGGCAACTGTCTCGCCGAATATAATCACAGGCAGCGATGCGGACAGTCTTGTTCGGCAAAGAGAATCTTTGGCCGAGTTTCATTCGTTGGCCGATCATTATGATAAAGATGTCGTTGGCCGTCATATCCGCAGCCTGCCACCGGGTATCGTGATGAAATGTCTCAATGTCTTTACAAACAAATTTCCAGAGTTGGCAATATTACATCTGCCTAGCTTCATTTCAGAGCTTCGCTCACGCAGTTCAAACGAAGCTATTTCCTTGTTAAGCGCAGTGTTGGCGGTGACGCGCTCTCAAATATGCGTTTTGAATGCGTCTTGGGGAGACGGCCTCTTGCATCAAGAGCATTATGCTCTGTACGCCAAGGATCTCTTGCGGGATCTCATGTTGCAGTCCCCAAACATCCAGGTAGTCCAAGCATTGCTCGTCATCACGCAGCATGAATGGGGCACCAGAGACTTTCACAAGGCGTGGATCTATTGCGGTAAGACTTTGCAAGTAAAGCTGCAAGGCTGGCATGATAAACTAACCAGTCCGACTAGGAGTCGCTGTTCGAATAATGCAAGCTCTCCATAGCCTCAGGGTGGCTCCATATCCTTTGGACATGACTTCGGAGACGAAGACGGACGCTACTTCGGAAGCCATCGAGACTCGCACATACTGGGCCTGCTTCATCATGGACTGCATGGTCAATTCGGGCACCTACAATCCACCGATGCTGTCAATGTCAGAAATGAACAAGTTGAAAATTCCACGGCCCGTCGGCGTGGTCGAATTCGCGTTTGGGCCGGATTCGTCTTCGGGGGCGCCACGCAGCGACGAATCGTATGCCAATCACACTACGGGCATACTCGACATCACCCAAGGCTTTGAGATTCTAGTCGCCGGGTTTGATATCTGGAAGCAGCTGATGGCGTTTATTTTCCAAGACGGGCGCCGCGCACCGGGCATGTGTGCACCGCCAAACTGTCCCTGGGTGCCGGGCTCGCCATGGTTTGCGTCCCGCCATCAGCTGGAGAATTGGAGGGCAAACCAGCACCGAAAGCTCTATTACCCAAATAACTCGGTAGCGGTGCACATGACACTAGGATTTGGCGAGACCTTTACGTATCTCAATCTCCTGTACTACGTCAGGTAAGGTCACGTCAATCCGGAATCATCTGCAGTACTAATCAGCCGTGTCATAGCACACTGATGCTCCATCGAGAGTATTTCCCTTTTCTGCCGACGCTCGAGTCAACGCCGCAGGGCCCTGTTGATCATCCCATGCTTGAAGCCACAGCTCCAGAGGGGTGGTGGGATGAAAGTGCTGGGATTCTGTTTGGGGCGGCGCAAAACATAGCAAGGATCCTCCACGAATCTTGCGAGTGCGGCGTGCATTTAATGACGCCATTCGCTGGCTTCTGTGCCTTTTCAGCAGGCTACCTGAACCTCTATGTCTACCATTTTCCGCGGATGAATCTGGGCCGAAGCCCGCAAGCGAAAGCATGCATGGACATGTGCCTCGACTATCTACACGAGTTTCGCAAGGTCTGGACAATTGCAGACGGTTGGGTAAGCTCCCCTGTTGTATTTAATCCGAAATCCCATCTCTGACTTTGGGATCAAGATCAAGACTATTCAGCACGCTTCGCTATTGTATTCCCGGGCTGTAGAAAATCGGTCACGGTACCAAGGCAGAACACGAACTGATTTTGACGTGCTGCATCAGTCGATTCATGAGTTTCGTGGCATAGATCGATCGGATCAGCATACGCAAGAGATTGATGGGGCCGATATATCCCGCCATGCAGACGCTCCGAGGCAGCCTGTTGAGGGCATAGTCCCCGAGGTCGATACAAATACGCTTCTGACGCAGCTGCTAGCAGAAGTGAGCAGCAACCTAGACGAGCAAGGTGCATGGTCGCAGTGGTGGCCGCCTGTGGAGGAGGTGTCTTTACCACCGACGAATTAAACATTTTACGTATGATTTGAAGAAACTATCGATGCATTCTCATGGGAGTACAAGGCAGTGCATTGGTGGTATAGACGTGATTTAGCGGCCTTCAGCCCAGCGACAGTGTGCATATCTACTTCATCGAGCGTGGCGGACCTCGAGGTTGTCAAAGGTAGCTTTGGTCTGGAACGCGCGAACGCCATTGGTTCCATATCCAAACTTGTCATCGGAGACAGTAAAGCTAGCAATCGCATCACGACCGTGCATAACCTTGCAGTCAAACTGACTACCGATGGCGCGAACAGCAACATTGTACACCTTGTTGGTGTGAATCGTCGCGTTGACTGTCTTGATTGGGGTCCAGCCACCGTCCGCACGGCCAATGATAATCTTGCCGCTCGTGCCAATGCCCAGATAGTAGCCTCGGTACGCATGCGCGCCTTCCTGCAAATCCGTGGCGCGAAAGATGATGCCCGCGTCGCCGGTATTTTGACTGGGAATGGCGACATCGACGGCAAAGTACTGGTCGGTAAAGTTGGTGTTG
This sequence comes from Beauveria scarabaeidicola, assembly GCA_037289395.1. NCBI lineage: Eukaryota > Fungi > Ascomycota > Sordariomycetes > Hypocreales > Cordycipitaceae > Beauveria > Beauveria scarabaeidicola. Next base: position 22,662 of record JAEIJG010000203.1, on the reverse strand, counting down.
AGGGCAGCCTTGGCGCCGTCCGATGCCATCGTCTTGAGCTTGCGGGAGCCCGTGTCCCAGACGCCGCCGTAGGTAGACCAGCCAATCATGTTGCTGTCCTTGAAATTGTCCTGAACGCCCATGACAATGGGCTCAATGGTCCCGTCTTCGCGAAAGCGCAGGCGGTCATAGGCGAGGTGCCGGTCGTTGCCGTCGGTGCTGCCGAGCGGATGGCGGTGATAGACAATGTAGTGGATGTCAGTGCCGGGGACGGTGATGACGCCGTTGTGGCCCGATCCCGTGGCCACAGCCAGGTCCTGCTGAAGAATCTTGTCCAGCCGCTTAAAGGGCCCTATTGGGTTGTTGGAAATGCCATAGGACACGGCATAGTCGGGGCCACCCCAGCCGCCCTCGCTCCAGAAGAGATAGTACTTGCCCTTGCGCTTGAACATTTGAGGCCCCTCGACGTAGTTTTCCGGCGTAATCTCCTTGTACTGGTCGCCATCAGGGAAGGTGCCGACGCTGATCATGTCCTCGTTGATACGGACGACATTTGCGTGGCCGTGGCCACCGTAGTACATGTAGGCCTGACCGTCATCGTCGATAAATACGTCTTGGTCAATTGGCTGAGCTCCGTTGTGGTACTGGCTGATGAGAGGCTTGCCAATTGGATCCAGGTATGGGCCTTCGGGGCGATCAGCCACGCCGACACCAATGCCACCGTCTTCGTCATTTGTTTGAATGTCGTTGGCGGCAAAGTAGAGATAGTATTTGCCGTTGCGCGAGATGGTAGCCGGAGCCCAGACAGCTCGCTTCGCCCACGGAAAGCTGGTCGTGTTTAAGATGTTTGGATGCTTGGTCCAGTTGATGAGATCAGGCGATGAAAAGGCGTCCAAAAACGTCTGTTCATCGTACTGGTGTGAGTAGGTTGGGTATACCCAATACTCGCCGTTGTAGAACTCGCTGTCTGGGTCGGCGTACCAACCTTCAACAAAGGGATTCCCAGCCGGATTAGTAGCAAAATCCAGACCAGAGTTGGCCTGTCCAGCAGTTAACATCAGAATCGCCGCAACGACGACAGAAATATTCATATCAGCGATTGTAGAAGAGGTTGACTACAGTCCCAGAGGAGGCACCAAGACACCCGATGTCAAAGAATGGTATCGCCGAAGAGAAAAGTCACCGCCCTGGGCATTATACAAAGGACTTGACCATGGGACTCTCTGCAGAGTGCGGGCGTCGTTTCACCTGCCAGATGCATACTAGTCAGCGTGGCTGCAGAAGAATGCATCGTGCAAATTGAGCCCTACGTCGGGGACTTTGTCCAAAGGCCGACTGACTGTCTTTGCGCGCACTCGGACCGAGATCGCTGCCTTTTTGAAAGATGGCACAAGAAGTGTTATATGATGTTGAATGCGTATTGATGTTGAAAGGATGAACATTTCAAAAATCGCCCATCGAGCGTTTGTTGATGTTGACGGGAGTCTCTGAAACCCTGCTTGGTGTCGCAGTATAAAAATGCGGGTCCACACACAAGGTAGCCAAGGCGCCGACAGCAACACCAGCTCTTGTAAACGGCCCTTTTATTGTGAATGTACAGGCGCTCTCATTTATTCTGGTTAGAATATTGACAACGTGTCTATGGAAAGGCCTTGGCATGCTCCAGCTATGTGGTAGTCTCCAACCGCCTTTTCAATGTCCATCTTGTACGTGGTACCCTGGAGCAGGTTTTAGGTTTGTGTCAAGGGGGAATCATCCGGAGACACTGATCTTGGCATTGTACAGAGTAGTCCAGCAAGTACGCACTCTTACTTGGCTACCAAGTAGCCTTGTGATCTTGTAATCACGTCCCAAACTGACATCTAAAATTTTCTAGAGTGTCGTGGACATGAGAGTCTCAGCGACGTTATCTTCGACGTTGCCCTGGTTTTCCGGATCGGACGAAATAAACACACGACGGCTGACATCTTTCATCGGTTAACGGGAGACGGAGGACCAGCTGCAGGGGGGTAGACCACAGACGTTGTCGCGCATTAAAATAAAGCGCTACGCAAGACTAACATATTTATTGTTTATAATTCACAATACAAGCAAGGTCATCCTTCTCCGTCTTGTTGAAATTTCGTCCCTAGTGCTGGCGCTACTGTGCCGCCTCGCAGAGCCAGTTCTTCGGAAGGTTGGCGAGGCCCAGCAATTCTGATTGGCCCTGATTTCGAGTTCAAGATGAAGGGTTGTTTCTGTTACAGCTGCTAGCCGCGGAAACGGTTACTCTCTGCTGACCGGATATAAAATTGAGATGGCTGTCGTCCTGCCGATCTGTTGTCCCAGCCTCTGACAGGAGGAGGCATCAGGCTAGCTATTGCCATCTCTATGATGTAGGTATTGTATTCGTGCTGCAGCTTTGGCTACTCACCAACCTCCTTCATCGACATTGTTTTGGTACATGTTTTTGTCCCGATACTTACCATTCAAAGCAATTTCTACCCATCTTTGCCGTCGTCTTCTGCTCGAGTCTGGATGCGCTTTGCAATTGAGGCAGGGACCTTTGCAACTTGCACGCCCCCTCCAAGTCTCACCATGCCGTCATACCGAATCTGAATACGAGACTAGACATTGCTCATGTCTTTCCCTGGCTCTCTAAAACTTCCAGTTCGAGCTCGGACTTCTCTCAGGGGTATCCGATGTCTAATAAGTCAGAACCACGACGCTTCTGGCGCTTGTTGGTACAAGCGTCAATAAAGGAACGGCGTGGCAATCGGAATGTACACCCTCCACAGAACTGGATCGTTACGGCGTGCATCATAGCATCCCATTGTCAGTGTCTATTGACAGACCTACAGTCCAGGCTGACGACTGCACATGGCAATCGGCCGACTACCGTAGACTCTGCCACGGGGCATTAGCAATGTGTATTAGCTTTGCAATCTAATCTCTCTACTTCTTGAGTTGCAGAGTCTAGGCCTTTTTTGCTTCGTCGTGCGAAATCTCTGTTCAACGTTTCCGTCATAGAATCGAGTTGCGGCTGTCCATAAATAAGGGCTGCGCAGCTAGTACAATGGGCACGAGGTAATTCGGAGCAATTCACCACCAAACCCTCATACATTTCTGCTCGGAATACCTAGACGCACTGCATCAGCTATCATCTTGTAGAATGCAGTTGATTTAGTGAAAGCCCTGACAAACGGGCCAGAGCTTGAACTTGAGACTGAGGTTCGTCCTTGTCAGACGCCCGCCCTCCAACTTCGACGGTTTGGTGGCGCCACTAGTAAGCACACCAGCGTGGTTTTGCAAACAACCTACTGTGGTGCTTGGGATTTGCAACAGGGGAAAAACCATGTTAAGCTAGTTTGTAGTTTTCACCGCTGGAAAAGGCTGCCGCTAATAATAAGCAGATATCCCTGGTGGATATCTGTGTCTGTCAGCGGGTTGCTAGGGTTCTGCCACGATTGTTCATATGGAACATCCCGACATGGTTTTCTGCAAGGCAAACGAGGTGGCGTATTGCTTTCAGTGGTTAGAATGCAATACTCATGAGTTGAAAGCTCTCGATGTATTTTAGTCGAGTAATAAATTGCTGGGAATCCTCAACAGATCTACCGCCGCTACGGGCTAGGCCCGAAGCTCCGAGGCTGCCGTGAGGAGCATCGAGTGGCCACGTTCGAGTTGATTAGACGTGGCTCTGGAATAACGGGGTGAGGAGAAACCCATGCTGCCATCGTAGCCTTTGGGAAAGCTTTGACAACAGCTGCTCGGACAAAGGAACCTCAATCGCGGCCTAGGCTCTGTTGTGAACTGAACTAGGGTGCTGAACAGTGCAGGAATGCCGTGATGGTTGAACGAGCCATCAAGTCAAAAGCCAAAGCTGCTGTGCCTGGCGTGCCTGGCCCAACCCCAAAATAGCAATACACTGGCGTCCCCTCTCCCCGTCGCCCGACGCCCACACACACAAGGTCGTATGGCGCCTCGAGACCTGGTCGGCCGTGACCTGATGAAGGAAGTAATAGTTGACGTAGCGCCTGTTGGTTAACAAAGTGGATGGTAATCTGGAGCTTGTGCGTGATTAGAACATGCAGAATATGTACGGCCACCGAGACCCTGGCCGCGTTGATGATGCTTTCCGAGATCCCTGGTATGTAGGATTGCCATTCTTTGGGGTGCATATGTATATGGTACAGATATACAGATAGATCCTGCTTATTAGGGATTGCTCATGCGTCGGGGTAGCCAGCGGCCCTTGTGAGCTCATCAAAACAACGCCCAGCCTCTAAATCATCACAGAGCACATGCGGATGCGCCAATGCTTACTATCGTTGCTTTGTAGAGAAGTTGGAAACGCAAAGGAATAAACACCTCAGTGCTTCATGTCGAAGCTGATATGTGGTTGGTCAACATCTCGTATTTATACAAACTGCGGACAGTTACTAGTCGACGGTAATCTCGGATCAGGCATTGTTATTCAAGCAGTCATGCACGGCCTGAGAGCAGCCTGACGTTTGTTCTGTGATTAAACTCTGGGCGCAAGAGAAGGGGATCAGGGCTATCAATGAAAAGACGGCACCAAATGAATTGACTTTGATTCCCCAGTTTGCCTCATGCCACGTTTCTTTGGCCAAAACAAAAAGGAGAGGGAAAGATGACAGTACCATGGTCAAAAATAAGAATGTAAAGGGGAGCGCGACGCGTTACATATATGCAAGGGAGCACACTTGCGCAGTATGCCGAAGCCCACTTGGTTGAAGGAGCCACGCAGCTTTCAACTAACCAAAGTTGAGCGAAAAGAGAGCAAAAGAGAGTCTTGAGCTGCATGACGGGCACGCTACTGCGGCCCCCGTACATCCCGAACATACGCTCTAGCGCTATGCGGCCAGGTTACTGCCACGACTGGCTGGGACGGCTGGGAGAGGGAGTGGTGAGGTATTTGTGGCTGGTTCGCAGACGAGCAGGTTGAAAGTGAGAGGCAGCTGTCACATTGCGTTGACAGGTATGTCATTGAGGGTGAGATGACTTATTTGTGCATTTGAAGATATCGGTGCAGTTGATGTTAAGTCGTGTGAGAGGTGGTGTTGGGATGGGTGCTAGTGATGAATCCAAACTCAATGCCAAATGCCAAAAAAGAAATGGCAGGTACGACCTCAGCTAGGGCTTTCTGACAAATTTGAGTTGGAATTGAGTTTTGCATAGTTGCAGAGAGGTGGGATTCGCTCATGGCAGGACAACTCGGTCCCCCAAGAGCGCACGAGCGGTTATCTGTGAGGTGCGACCTACGAGGTGCTACTACATGACGACCGTGTAGTGGTGGGGGTTAGTTTTAGAGTAACAATGATAGAAGGGGTAAGAACAATGATTACTAAAGGGCGAATGTAAAAGAAAAAAAAAAGACTGCAATCTCACCAATTGACAGCAGAATGCAGAAGAGTATGTATCCAAATCAACCAGGCAACGCGTAACTGGGAAGCTAGACTCGACGACATTCCACAACGAGAAGCGTGGCGCTATCAAGGACTGAGCCCACCCACCCACACTTACTGGTACCAGTATGCTCTTGGCAGGCAAAGGTCGGCTGTCTGCTGGTGGGTGTGGATGATGAACAGCCTCGTACAAAAGACGAAGGAACACGTACATTGAGAAGTTGAACCCTTTTGACCCTCGCAGTGTGAATCATACCACCATGGGAAGGCGGATGGACAATCGAGTGCATGGCATTCCACAACGCAAAACTATGTTTGGAAAACGGTTGGACGACCTCTATTTTGAGCCTCATCTGTCTGGCATGACGGATGGATCGGTCGGGGCCGCTGTCGCTGACATGATTCATCTGGTGCAGTTTTGGTGCCATGCGCTGGTGGCTGGTCGATGACTCTCTTCTATTCTGTCTTTGGAATCGGCCGAAGAATGAAACCGCTTTTCTGACTGGTTTAAAAAGCGCCAGGACAGTCAACGGCGAACAATGGACCGGCTGGTGGTGCAGAAAAGACCAAACTTTACCTGATTTTAGCCTGGCGAAGCACCACCAAAGGATGCAGTATTTTGATGGGCGGGTTCCACAGGAAAAGGAGCAATTCGGTCTCGTGCGAATAGAACTGCTCATGAGAAACGCATGCCCTGACAATTAGACAGGCCTAGTAAGCATGGTGAACATCAGCGGCGAGAGGAAGAAAGCAGGTCTTCTGTCAGCTTGCTGGGAGATGCAACGCAGTCTTTGACGGGGCCTTTGATTTTCGCAGCCGCCGAGCGTTCCGTCCCCATTTATTACTTGTGGCTCGACCCAGTCGCGAAGAAGAGAAGGTTTGAGCTGCTCCACCAATACCTACCTAGGCTAGGCAGACCAGCGAGCGCAAAAATAGGGAGAGAGGGAGACTAGGAGAAATCGCATTCTTTGGTGCTGGCGTGTCATTGTCAGGACATTCCCCCTCTTCCAGCAAATTGACAAGCTCAGGACTCGACATGCAAATACATCTTCGGTTTGTGTCGTGTAACTGTTTCTCTACCTCGATCGTCAGCCCAGTGACGGACGATCTGAGGCGTCGACGCCAAGGCCAGCCAGCCAGCAAAAGACAAGACAACGCTGGGCTCCCCGCACGATCCATCGCCCAGCCAGCATCCAAGACTATGTGCAGGGGGGCTGGCCTGACTGCAGCTGGCAGGGCAGCCAAGGATTTTTATTCAATAATATGGATACGTGCTGGAGGCTCAAGGGAATTGCCGTAGAGATAATAAATACCAGCCCCAGAGACATGACACGTTGGCAGCGAAGCTGCTTTATTACGCAGCGGATGTGCAGTGCATCCACCGCTCGCAGCAGAGAGCATCAGTTTGCCTGTTTAGCGCCGTGGCAGCGGCGTACCAGTAAATAGTCCTGATGGGGCCTGCTGTTTTTTTTTTTTGGCGTTTGCTCACTGCCGGCTGCCAGCTGCCAGCTTGCCGTTGCCGTTGCCGTTGCCAGCTGCCAGGTGTCATTGCCAACTGCCAGCCAGGTCTTTTCTCGTCAGCCCACTCACTGCGTGCTGCCAGTGCCAGGCTGCCAGCCCACATGGCGCCTTCCAAGTTCGCGCCGCCATGCCGCCCAACCACCCCCCTGCGCCACCATGTGGGCCGTTATCCACCCGGCCAGGATTCCCCATATTTTCAAAGTCAACCCCTGCAATGCGGTTGTGCGGCAAGTTGCTTCTGCTGCCAGTTTGCTCTGCTTGCTGGGGCTGCTGCTCGTCGGTCGGTTTTGAAGAGGATCAACAGCTCCACGCGCCGCTAGCTTTTCCCATCTGCTTTGCACATCAGTACCTTACCGGCTGCCAATCTATGTTAAATCATCAGTCAACAGCCTGTTATAATCGGGGTTTTCTGACAACGCTAGCCAGCCTGCCGCACTGCCCCTGTCCCAACACGTTGCACCTCAATATTCTCCTCGAGCCTCTCCTCGCTTGTGCTCTTGATAGGCAGCTCGGAGTACCTACCTATTACCTAGGTACCTATGTACGGAGTACTAAGGAGCCACTCCCCTCACCCACTCACCCACTCAATCATCAACATCAAGACAATGAATTCTCACTCTCCCTGCACTCCCCTCCTACAACAGCCTCTCTTCGGCCACCTCTGCTCCGATCATGTCTCGCAAATCTCTTCCTAGACCACCAACCAAACCCACAACGCTACTTCTCGTCGGTAGGCAGGCTAAACCGTCCGACTATCCAGATAATGGGGCCTTTTTAGTCTGCGGGCCCTTCTTTTCTAGCTCCTTTCCTTGCTTGTTGTCGTATCTAGTAGTTGTCAACTGCTCCGTCGGTCAACGTAGCCTCCTCACGCCCCCCCCCCCCTTCTTCACCATGGTTCACGCCCCCCAGTTCACAGTTTCCCAGCCAAACGGCCGAACAATGCTCCAGACGACTCGGGACCCAGCACCGTGAGAACACGAATATATGTACCCGAGCCGATCCTTTCTCTCCACCCATCTGTTCTTTTCCTTTTCACATTCTGTTCTTTTTTCTTGCCCGCGCAGTTTCTACCTTCGCTCCTCGGACGATATCTATCTTGTTTCCACCAATCGTTTTGGTTAACAAGTCTCGACTTTCGTCATCCCGTCGCTGATTCGGATTACTTTTTTCGCTTTCACAACTTAATTCTAACAACGGTACGTTGCAAATGCTCGGTATTTGCTGATTGTCGACTTCTTCTTTTTTCGGTATCAATTCACATCCAAGGGACCATCAGTGTCCTGGCTACCGGAATCTCGTTGCGACTTGTTGGACCCCAGCGCCTTATTTCACACCATGCGGCTTCGACACTCACAAATTCGCCCGCCAGCAACATTTTGCTAATTCCCTCTGCAGCTAAAATGAAGTGGACTGCTGCCGCTCTTGGCCTCGCTGCCACCGTAGCCGCTGTTCCCCAAGGCGCCCCCTCCGGCCTCAAGCCCGATGGCTCTGCTCCTGAGGGCTGCACTGGCAACTTCAACGGCAAGTTCGAGGTTAGCATCTTCAAGCTCGCTGGCTCCAGCAAGCGCTCTATCGAGGTATGTACCGAAATTCTGTGTCCCGATGCACAATACTCCCAGCATTCGACACGATATTAACGGCCAAAAAGAAGCGTGACTGCTCCGGCGACAAGTCCCTCGTCCTCGATCTCAAGGACGGTGTCCTGACCGACAGCAAGGGCCGCATCGGCTCCATCGTCTCCAACTACCAGTTCCAGTTTGACGGGCCTCCCGCCCAGGCTGGTGCTCTCTACACTGCTGGTTTCTCTACCTGCCAGAACGGCTCCCTGGCCATCGGTCCTTCCACCGTCTTCTACCAGTGCCGCTCTGGTGACTTCTACAACCTCTACGACCGCCACTGGGCCGAGCAGTGCGAGCCTGTCGAGATTGTCGCCATGCCCTGCAGCAGCCAGAAGGACAACGGCGGAAGCCCCATGCAGTCGCCCATTGCCACCAGCCTGGCTGTCACCACCATTGTCGCCGCTCTCGACGATGGCCAGCCCCAGGTCAAGACCACCACTGTTCCTGTCCCCATGTGCCAGATTGGCGATGGCCAGATCCAGGCTCACAGCACCCCTTGCGACCAGGCTCCCGGCGCTCCCGTCAGCCAAGTCTCTGACGGCCAGCTCCAGGCTCCCACCAACCTGCCCCCCATTTCCCAGATCTCCGACGGCCAGATCCAGGTTCCCTCTGCCACTGGTGCTCCCGTCAGCCAGATCACTGACGGCGAGATCCAGGCTCCCTCTGCCACTGGTGCTCCCGTCAGCCAGATCACTGACGGCGAGATCCAGGCTCCCTCTGCTACTGGTGCTCCCGTCAGCCAGATCACCGACGGCCAGATCCAGGCTCCCTCTGCCACTGGTGCTCCCGTCAGCCAGATCACCGACGGCCAGATCCAGGCTCCCTCTGGTACTGGTGCTATTGTCACCCAGATCTCTGATGGCCAGGTCCAAGCCCCCACCGGCACCACCGTTCCCATCGCTGCTGGTGCCAAGGCCCTCCCCGGCCTCGCCGCTGCCGGTCTTGCTGCCGCCCTCTTCCTGTAAGAGTCTTGAAACTATCGGCTACTGAAATGGAATGACGAGTTGTCATTGTCGTTAGGGTGAATCTCGCCTTTGACCTTGACCCCTCAACCTTGATTTACTAGCTGCACACGAATTATCATGTTTTGAATTACCACGCGTTTGAAAAATAACCGGTTTAGTGGCTCTGCTGCTCGGATGGAACTGTTTTTTGTTATTTGATGGACCTAATCTGGCTGTGGAATCTTGTCTTTTGATCTGTTGTCGCATTCGTGGCGGACGCTCACGCCTGCTCCGTGCGTGGGTTTAATATATAACACACATAGTCATAGGTACAAATGGGAAGAAATTGACTCTCCTTAATTGATAGGTACTCGGAATGGCGGTTTGTGTATTGAATATTGACGGAGTAGAAACTATTAATCTTGGCACACGCCGTCGTTGCGACTAGCGGCCTGATCTGCTGACATAATCACCCACTTCAGGACCAGCCAGGCAAAGCCAAGCTTCTGACAGCTTTTTCTGTGCTCTTGCTTAAAACACACACAACACACAAAAGTCCTGTTTTTAACGGCCCAATCATGTCAGAATACTGGAAATCTACACCTCGGTACTGGTGCAAGTACTGCGCCGTCTATGTGCGCGACACCAAGCTCGAGCGCGCAAACCACGAGTCAACAGCCAGGCATCAGGGCGCCCTCAAGCGCTCCCTGCGCGACCTGCACCGCAGCCACGACCGAGACGAGCGAGATAAGGAGCGCGCCAAGCGAGAAATCGATCGTCTCAACGGCGTGGTCTCTGGTGGCCACGCATCCTCCTCGGGCAACCCCGCACCTCTGACCTCGACGTCGTCGCCATCGCACACGCCCGGGTCGTCGAGGCCCGCGCCGCCGTCCACGGCGACCGAGGCGTCGCTAAAAAAGCAGCGCGAGCAACTCGCAGAGCTGGGCGTCGCTATACCAAGTAGTTTCCGGCCGGAGATGGCCATGCCGGGCGAGTGGACGGTGACGAGCACGCGCGTGGTTGAGACGCGGCGGGGCGGGGGCGACGATTCCGGCGCGGTCGAGGCCCGCGCGTCAGGCGTGCGTAAGCGCGAGGAGAATGAGGAGGAAAAAGAGGAGGAGGATGCGGTGCGCGGGCTCTTTAAGAAGGCGAAGCGCTGGGGACGCGATTCGAAAGGGATACCGGACGATCAGGACGCAGAGCTGGATGCGCTGCTGAGCGGATCGCTGGTAAAGAAGCAGCCTGCAGCTAAGGATGATTTGAAGGAAGAGGAGGAGCAGGAGAAGGAGGAGGGAAAACGAGAAGATGGCATAGAGGCGAAGCTGGAGCCTGCTGTCAAGGAGGAGCCTGACACGGCTCTGGGTGGCATTACAGAAACAGCGGCCAAGTCGGAAGATGCAGGCCCGGCAGTGGGCACGGTAGTGTTTAAGAAGAGAAAACCCAAGGGTTTGCGGACAAAATAGCCATTTTGTTCTTGTTTCATTTTTTTTTTTGTACATTTGCAGACGCCATTGATGGTCGGAGGAGCATACCTAGGTTTACATGATACCCAAATATAGACAATGGCATACACAATATGCTTTTCTTTTACAGCCTTTTTCTAACTATCCAACGTACGCTAAAAGAAAAATCATCTACCGCTGACTGTAACTCTTAGAATTCCGCAGCAACATTCTTGATTACTTGCGCGGCTGAAATTGGTGCCTGTGCCCATTTGGCCCGCTCAATCGTTCGGCCATGGTACGGGCTTAACGCCGCCGAAGGGCGAGGAGAAAAGAGGGCTAAATGGAATTAAGCCGCCATCTCAGCCGAGAACAACTCAAGACTAAAGGTACTGATGGGAGCAAGGCAACAAAGTAAAATTTACTAGGCTTCGTCACGCGAATAATGGAGACGCCGGCACAGTTTGCGTTGCGAAAGCTAAGTAGTTCTGAGCTTCCTCTGCCGAAGTCGCTCCCGAAGCTCAACTCCGGAATGCAAGCTTGCCCCGCGACGGGCCAACCAGCGCCGATCTATTGTTGAAGAAAATTTCCCGACGCGATGCATTCTCATGTGGAGAGGCTCCTGATATGGCTGTGATACCCAAGCCATCCGTCAAGTGTTGCAGTAGCTACGGCTTTAACAGAGGTGAAATCGAATCACCAATCATCAGTGTAGCTTATCCTGGCATCTTCGGTGCCTTATCGCTGTTGACACTAGTTAGTTAGTTGGTGGGAGGAGGGAGGCCGCAGAGATGGTTTTTTGCGGTGGGATGAGAGGGATTAAAAAAGAGGGTGGCTGACACAGTTTAAAAAAGTAGCTATTAGTAAAGCTGAGACGCATAAAAAGGTTCCAATCCCACGTCACGGCTCACAACAAGGTGTTTAGTGATTGACTTGCTTCCGGGCTGTACCTAGACTTGACTACTTGCGACCGGCAACAGCACAGCAAAAAAATGGCTTCGCATCCTCCCGCTCGCTGCTGCACCCTGGGAACGCTCCATGAGTAAGTTTCATACCACTTGTTGACCCATATGACCCATATACCTGTTTCTGCGAGAAACACCTTGGAAGACGAAAACCTACCCCTCCATGACGAGGGGTCACCAATGATGGTAGCTCCGCACGCTAGCATCGCCCGCCAAGAGACAGCAAAAAAAGAGAGAGAAAAAAACGAGAAAAATAAAAGCGGTAGAAAAGGATATGGAGGCTGATACGGATGCAGGGGCGAACCCAAGGGCAAAATCATCAAGATTGACAACACCATCGAGGCCTACGTCGCCACCCCGGCGGAGAAGACAGCACGCAAGGACGTTGGCATCCTGTACCTCCCCGACGTGATCAGCATCTGGCAGAACAGCAAGCTCATGGCCGACTCGTTTGCCGAGCGCGGGTACCTGACGGTCGTGGTTGACCTCTTCAACGGCGACCCCGTGCCGCTCAACCGCCCCGAGGGCTTCGAGATTGGCAAGTGGCTGGCGCACGGCAGCAGCGGCGACAACCCACACACCAAGGAGTCCGTCGACCCGATTGTCGTCAAAGCTATCCAGGCGTTACGAGGGATGGGCGTCGAGCACATTGGCGCAGCGGGCTATTGTTTCGGTGCCAAGGTACGCTTTCCTTGCCTTGTTTGTGGAAGTAGTAACAAGTAGCAGAGCGCAGAATTGCTAACAGCAAACGAAAAATCTTGCCAGTACGTCGTCCGCCACTACAAGGACGGCATCGAGGTCGGCTACGCGGCGCACCCGTCGTTTGTCGACGAGGACGAGCTCGCCGCCATCAACGGCCCCTTTGCCATATCCGCCGCCGAGACCGACTCCATCTTCCCGGCGGACAAGCGCCACAAGTCGGAGGAGATTCTCGCCAAGACCGGGCAGCCTTACCAGATCACCCTCTTTTCCGCCACCGAGCATGGCTTCGCGGTCCGCGGCGATTTGAGCAACAAGCAGCAAAAGTTCGCCAAGGAGCAGGCATTTCTGCAGGCCGTCACCTGGTTCGACACGTACCTGGGCTGACTATACGGTGGGAATGAGCTGTAATGGGGCATTGCGGGAGATGGCGTGGAATAACGATATCTATACCAACGAATAAATATTTTAAAAAAAAGCCGTAGATTTGCATCTCATTGTTACTCGCGACAGTGGTCAGCTCCAGCAGGTAAATGGTCAAGACGTCAGCACCAGAGACTTTGTGCTGCCCCACATCCTGCCTGCCTGCCCTTCTGAGTGGCAGTTTGAGTGACCGGGCCGTTGCGCTGACAGGCAAGCTAAAACGTCGAGCTGGCATCATCATCAGCCACATTACAAAAGCCATCTAGCCTTGTCCTCTCTCTCTCGCCTACGCGCTAAAAAGCATCTTGCGATTTCGCGAGTTTATCGCTGAGAAGAAAATGCCGCCCAGAATCTAGCAATGGCTGTAACCGCTGACCCAATCAGCCCGCGATTGTCGCCGCACCTGACCGCCGCCTGCGCCCCGCCCCCATCGACAGACGCTCCGACGCCCACGACACGCACGGGCGAATCACCGCAGCTATGGGCGACGCGCGCCAGCGGCATGGACGTGCGCTCACGGACAGCCAGCAGCCCGGTACGCACATGGACAGAACAGCAGCAGCTCCTCAACCGCGCCAGCAGCAGCAGCTTGGGGAATGGAGGAGGAGTCGACCGGGGCCGAAGCGACACGCCTCGACAGGAGAACCCGGAGTCACCGCAGCATTCCCAGCAGCAGCAGCCCACACCGCCGCCTCAAGACGACGAGCCTCATCCTTCGCCGCCGCCGTCGCCGGCGCCACAGCCGCAGACAAAATCTCGAAGGGGAAGCTACAACGCCAAGGCTGACTCTGCCGACAACATCGTCCAGCGCCTGCCCGCCTCGGATATCCAGGAGCTCATGTCGTCGCCGCAGTCGCTGCCGATTGGTCCCGCGCCGCCCAGCGCCCGTCCGTCGTTTGACCACGGCAAGTTTTCGCAGCAAAAAGAAGCTATTCGCCAGTCGCTACTCGCGCAGCCTGAGCTGCGCACTTCCCGCGACGACGGCCACGGCCACTACCACCACCCACACCAAAACCAACACCTACACCAATACCAACATCAGCATAACCAAGGCAATGGACTCGGTATATACGAAGGGCGCGGCGCGGAAGTCCGCTACCCACGCTCCGAGATAACGCGGTCCGGGTCCCCGCGTACAGTATCTACGCCTCCTGCAGGCAGGGCCAAGATCTTTGATCTCCCGCCGTACTCAGCCGTCATTCCCCGGTCGACAGTGCCGCAGCGTCCGCCGCTGCTCAGCCTGCACCTGGACAATGACGCAGGAGCGGAAAAGCAGCGCGTAAACGGCATGCTGCCCTCGCCGGCCATCGGGGCAACCCCGCCGACTGCGGTGGCGTGCGCCGCGGCGACGGAGCATAGAGGACCCAACAGCAACCGCGCCCCGTCACCGATGCCGCCCATGATTCCGCTGCCGCCCATGTCACTACCGACGCATCTGCAGCTCGAGCTTGCTGCACAGCGGCCGAGCCCCCTATACATTTACCACTCCCACACCAGCGACATTCCGTACGAATCCAGCGCCGTCAAGTTTGAGCGCCTGCGCAACGTCCTCCTCATCCCGCCCTACCTCGAGAGAACATTATACTTTGGCGCACTCGCTTGTCTCGACGCCTGGCTCCACACATTCACCATATTGCCGATCCGGTTCTTCATGGCCATTGGCGTGCTGGTACGCTGGTGGGCATACATTGTCTGCAAGGAAACGAAGTGGCTGCTGGGCTTTGTCCGAGACGGCATCGGCCGGCTGTGGCGGCGAGGACGCGCGACTAGGGGCCGTACGGTCAGCGAATCGACGACTGGGGACCGGTCGCGGAGTATCAGTCTAGCAAGCGAACCTGCCAGTGCGGCAGGCGCAGATGGGCCAGGCGACGCGCCGCTCAGTACGGCAACGACGCATCGGCGCACCGCAGCGCGGATCCGTGAGCAAGGCCCCGGCCCCAATTCAGGCGCCTTTCGCCACCGACGTACCAAGTCCATGCCCTCCAACCTCTCCACCTACCACAAGGCCGACCTGCTGCAGGGCGCCGTCATCCTCTGCAGCTCTTTTGTGCTGATGAAGCTCGACGCCAGCCGCATGTACCACTTTATCCGTGCGCAGTCGGCCATTAAGCTCTACGTCATCTTCAACATTCTCGAGGTTGGCGACCGCCTCCTCTCCGCCATTGGCCAGGACATTCTCGAGTGCCTCTTCAGCGCCGAGACTCTGTCTAGGAACGCATTGGGCCGCTCCAAGATCCTGCTCCCGCTCGGCATGTTCCTGCTCGCCCTCGCCTACAACTGCCTGCACTCGGTCGCGCTCTACTACCAGGTCATCACGCTCAACGTGGCCGTCAACTCGTATTCCAACGCGCTGCTGACACTGCTCCTCTCCAACCAGTTTGTCGAGATCAAGAGCACTGTCTTCAAGCGCTTCGAAAAGGACAACCTCTTCCAGCTCACCTGCGCCGATATTGTCGAGCGCTTCCACCTCTGGATCATGCTCCTAATCATCGCCATGCGCAACATTGTTGAGGTTGGCGGCTTCTCCGTGCCCGGCGCCGGCGTCGGCGAGACGGATGTTGACGGGAGCAGCGGCGGCGTACCGCTGCACCGCTCGTCCATCCTGCCGCACAGCTTCACCGCGTTACCGTCTTGGCTGTGGTCCGGAGAGGTCCTCTCGCCGTTTCTCATCGTCGTCGGCAGTGAGATGCTGGTCGACACCATCAAGCATGCCTACGTCACCAAGTTCAACAACATTAAACCGCACTTTTACTCGCGCACGCTCGACATTCTCTGCAAGGACTACTACACTCATGTAAGCCACCAATCTCCCCTACCTGTTTCCACTGATTCTTGATCTTCTCCAAACTCACACACAACAATAGGCCTTTTCCAGTCCCTCCCTCACCCGCCGCCTCGGCCTCGCCGTCATTCCGCTGTCGTGCCTCTTCATCCGCGCCTCCGTCCAGACCTACCACATGTTCCTCGCCACCTACCTCCCCATGCCGCTGCCCGCCTCCACGCAGACGTCGCTCGCCGAGGAATCCGCGCGCCCATCGTCGCCCGCCATGATGGCCGCGCTGAACCGTTTTGACGCGCTGATCCGGGACTCGCTCGGCCGCGCCACCTACGGCAGCCCGCCGCCCCTCGGCGGCGCCCACCACCACCACCACCACCACCAGCGGCCCTGGTACGCCTGGACCTCGGACGACCTTGTCGCCGCCCTCACCATGGTCGTCGTCTTCTTCATCGCCTTCCTCGTCCTCCTCATCCTCAAGCTGCTCCTCGGCATGGCTCTCCTCAAGTACAGCCGCGCCCGCTACGCCGCCATGAAGCACAAGGAGCTGCTCGTCGCCCGCGGCGCCCTCGAGCGCGACGAGTACGACGCAAAAGGTAGGCGCGTCGGCGGCCATGGCGACGTCGAGCTCTCCGACGACCGCCAGCGCTGGATCCACGCCGACAAGACCGAGGGCCTCAAGGGTGGCAAGGGCCCCGGAGGCAGGCGACCTGGTGAGGACAAGAAGCCACCGGAGCCGGATTATAACGGCGTCTTTCGCTACGACATGGTGAATAAACGCATCTGGTAGACGGCTGCTGGGTGCGCAGCCGCAAAAAGTGCAGCGTAGGCCGCATGAATTCTTGCTTTTTTTATCCTTCATCTGCGTGTAGTTATTACCAAATCTATGTTGGCGTGGAGCGGTGCACACAATTACCGCTTCCAACATCTTGCTTGTACTGTACGTAGCTTTGCATGGTTCTGGCGTCAATCCACTCTTGCCCTTGATAAGCATTTTCAAGTATTATCATCGTTATAGCATATGCATCGGTGCTGGTAAATAACGTCATGTTTTGTGCACGAGGCATCACCAACTGCCGAGTGCTGTATCAGATATCAAATCAATTTCTAGCCCGAAAAGGGTTCATGTCGTCGCTCTATTAATCTTATTCCCAAGGTATACTTTTTAACCCCCAAGCTCATCAAATGTGCATTGCAATCAATCATCGCTTCATGGTCCAAATCATCAAAAGCCAGATCCCTACGATGCTATGTATGTTCTTAAAATTCACGTCCAATGTGCTGCCACCCTTTTTTTATCCATATGGATGCAATTGTCTTCGCTCGGGTCAAGGGAACCTTACTGCAGACCCGCAAGCTTGAGTAAACCGGCGTGGTTAGCAAGCAAGTCGGGCTGGGCCTTGTAGAGGATGCCAACGACGCGCTGAAGAATCTCGCGGCTGCTGGGCTCGAGCTGCTCTTCAGGAGGTGACAGTACCCGCTCGAAGACGGCAAGGAGCTGAGGCGTAAGCTGCTGAACAGTTTGGTTAGACTGCTCGTACAGACTGTAAATGCACTTGTAGATTGGCTCGTTCTCCTCGTAGTCCTCCTCAAGTGGCAAGACATTGACGACAGCAGGCAGAGCCTCGCTGACGAAACCAGCATCTGGGTTCTTCATCATCATACGACACAGTGCGCCAGCAACATTGTCAGTGAGACGCATTTCACGGACGGCGATGAGGGGCTCGAGCTTCTCCCAGATCTGAGGGTATAAAGGGTAAGTTTTGGAAGTGTCGGAAGAAGTAAAGACAAGAAGGCCAATGGCGTAGGCAGCGTTCGACTTGGCCAGAGGATCAGGATCGGTAAGACGACGGCCCAGAGCCTGGCCAAGAGACTCAGTGAAGGGAGTCATGGCCTCGCCGGCGTGCTTGAGAATCTCGGCAATGGTACCGACAGCCGTGGAGCGATGAAGGTCCTCGGTAGAGCTGGAGAGTTTGAGAACGGGCTTCTCAAAGATCTTCCAGAGTTCAGCGAAGGAGGGTCCGAGAGCAGTAGCAAGGCCAATGACGACATCAAGAGCAGTATCGACAACGAGCCAGTCGTATTCGGACGAGCCAGCGTCAATATCTTGCTCACCTTCCTCATCACCGAGATCTTGCTGGCAAGGGTGCGAGCGAGTAATGATCAGTGTGACAACAGAAACAATCTCCTGAAGCATCTCGGAGTTGGAGGCGAGAACTGCAGGCCCACAGGCCTTGAGAGCAGCAGCAACGTTGCGGTTTATATCGGTAATGACGCTCCTATAAGTACACTTCATCAGCATTGGCCGGTTACACAACAATGCTAGAGACAAAGGAGTAAATAAATTTGCAAGTCAGGAGTAGATTAGACGTTTTCTCAGCAACCGCAATATGCGTCTGAGTGAGCTGGGTGTAACGCAAGGTATTCATCATGCAAAAGTCGACAATAAAGCAGAGGGATATTACGTACCGTTCGCCATCCTCGGCCCAGAGATTGTTGGTGATTTGCTGCAGAGCCTGTCCTATGCTCACAATGGAAGTAGGGGGGGTGTGCTTGGGGGGCATGCCAGGCTCCCACTTAACACCAGCAGCCGTCTCCCAGACCTGGAAGACGCGAGTGTAGATTCTCCAAAGTGTTGAGACGGCAGACTTGCGGCAGCCTTCGTATGTATGTTCGGCGAAGGGGGTGATCTTCTCGATAGTCTTTTCAGTGTATGTCTCGAGGTTGCTGCTGTTGCAAGAGTTGGCAATCACGTCACCGAGAACATCGAGAGCAATTTCCTGCTCAAGAGCAACGGCGGTGACGGCACCGAGGTCCTCAAAGTCCTCGAGGTCATCCCACTCATCCTCATCAGCACCCCCAGTCGCGATGGCAACATCTTCCACGCTAGAGTTGGTCTTGACCTTGATCTTCTTGCCGCCGACGACAATGGAGCCTTCGCCAAGCTGGCTGGCGTCGACACCGGGAAGATCAATCTCCTCCTCCTCAAGGTCAAGCGAGGCAAAAAGGCCGTTGAAAACGCCATCCAGGAAGTGGCCAAATTGCTCCTTATAGACCTTGGAGAGGCTGGACCACAGAATGAAGCTAGTCTCCTTGAGTCTGGGGTTGTCCAGGTGGAGAGCCTCCTCGCTAGCCTTCATGAGATCCATGACATATGGTTGAAAAGCTTCGGCGCCAACAGCTGTGGCGATGCGGCCCAAACTGTCGCAAGTGGCACTGCGGAGGTTCATCTCTTCTTCGTTGTCCTTGATCATGACGAACTTGCCGAGCGCCTTCATCACTTCCTCAAAGTATGGCTTGAAGTCACCCTCCATGGAAGAGGAAATGGCGCCAATCGCAGAAGCTGCGCCAGCACGGACGCCAAAGTCGTTGTGGCCAAGGAGCTTGACCATGGGAGCAATCAGGTTGGGGCCGTATTGGGCCATGACTTTGTTCTCAATACCATCACCAAATGTGTCGAGAGCACCACAAGCGCAACGAATGATGGCAACATTCTTCTTGTCATTGCCAGCCTCAGAAGCGGACTCGAGGTTCTTGAGCACAGCGGAGAGAATCTGTTCATGGTGAGAGGCCATCTCATCGACCATCTCCTCGGCAAGGTGGATGAGGCCAACAAGGGCGGCGTGGCGAACTTTGAGCTCACTGTCAACAAGGAGGTTGACTATGGCAGGTAGAAGAGGCTCAAGCTGGGTAGAGATAAAGTCGGGAGCACCAGCAGCGGCGTTGCCGAGAGAGAGCATGGCAGACATTCTGTAGCTAGGATCTTGGTGGGTAGCAAAAGTAGGGAACTGCTCCAGAAGGGGGACAATGACTTGTCGAGGGGGGAGGGAATTCGCAAGCTCGTCAACAAGACCAATGGCGGACCTGGCAGGAGACATGTCCTCGTCGTCATCGTCATCTTCAAGCTCGGCGACAATGTGCATGGCACCGACCATCATGCGGGATGGCACGTCGCTGATTGCCTGCAGTTTGCGGGGGCGGAAGTGAACGGTCTGAATGAGGAAAGCAACGGCTTGCGAACGAGCGTCGTCCTCGGCCTGCTTGTTGCCGGCGAGGTCCATCATGAACTGGAGAAGCTCTGGGAGGTGGGAACCAAAGAGAGCAGAGTCGAAAGCAACGAAGTTGTGGAAGACTTCGAAAACAACCTTGTAGTTCTCCTCATCCTCGGCCTCGACAGTAGCTTTGAGGATGTTGACCATGCTGGGGATAAAGCTAGCAACAGCCTCCACAGACTTGGGGTCCTCCTCAGGAATGATGTTCTGCAGAATGGCGCCCACACCACGGACGACATTGATGCGGACATCCTTGCTGTCCGGGTCCTCGATGCGAGAACGAAACAGCTGCAAAAGCTGGTGTGTGTGATCGCTGAAGTGAATGGGGTCGTTCTCCAGTATGGCGTAGATGAGGTAAGAGCCAACTTCGCGAGCCACAACGTTATCGTGGTTGTTGAGGGGAATAATCTGCTGGAGGAAATCCTCGCCTTGCTGGTTTTCCATGTCGAGAGTGACAATATCAGCAATCAGACGAGCCAGAGAGTGACGGTTGGCCGCAGAAGTCTCCTTGAGAGAGCCCTCGAGGAGATGACTGCGGCACATCGACTTCTGGTCGCCCGGCACATTGTCCCAGTGTTTGGGAGCGATGCGGGCGGCCTGGACGGAGGCGAGCTGTCGAATGGGAGCATCGCCATGGGTGAGGGCAATCTCGACGAGGAGAAGAAGGGACTCGGGCTTAGAGTAGTAGTTTTTCTGGAGATCAGCTGTAACGGCCTTGACCTGTTCCGTGTCGGCTGAAGAGAAAAGGATGGTTAGAGACGAGTCGAAATGTGGCGTCGGGAAGAGGAAAAAACGTACGAACTTGGCTGGCCTGCAGCAGCTGAACAAGCTTATCCTTGTCCATTTTCACTCGTCACTCGTTGGCAAGGCCCTTACGAGAGAGGTGAGTTTTTGTGAAAGTGAGAAGATGTGTGAAGAAAAAGGGAAAAAATTTGCTGCTGAGCCAGGGTCGCCAAAAAAATTCGAGGAGGGGTCATAAATAATCGGCCCCGCCTGTTTTGGTACCTAGAAGATGGTAGGTGGTCTGTGCCTGAAGTACCAGTAGCGCATTTTGGGTGCCTTTTGGTACTTGTGGCACCTCCCCTCGGCCTGCTGGGTCAAGCTTGGTAACCTCACTGGGCCGCTGTGCTTGGCTGGGTCAACCTGGAAAGAGCCTGAGCCAGACCCGCCTTTTGATGGCAGCTCGAAAGCTAGGCCAGTCATATCGACGGGATGCATCAACTTGGTCGGGGCATGTACGTTTCTGGTCGAGTCCACGGCCCATCGATGCGGGTTGCATAAGAGGTTAGAACCCGGCTGTCGGGTTCCCTTGTCGAGCCCATCAGTCCTTGAGGCAGATCTGTGAACCGATCGACAGCTTGTCGCAGTCGAGCTCGGGGTTGAGCTTCAAGATATCATCGACACTGCCACTGTGGCTTTCTGCAATGTCCCAACAGGTATCACCTTGATGAATAGTGTAGGGTCCCGTGCCGCTGGGACAGTCCTGCACGCTGCCTTTATCGGGGCCTGCGGCGACGTGGAGGTACCACCATAATAGCAGCAGGGCGACGCCAATAATGACTCCAAAGTTGAGCAGCGGCATGAGTTCGTGTCTCCAAGATACCTTTGGGCCAGCGTGAGCATTGTTAGGCAAGAATGGCTGTGCATCGTCGTCTTCACCCGCAAGCTCATGGCCAACTCGAGTCAGCTGGCCATATCGTGAGCCAGAAGCACCCTCCCAATAAGAACCATCTGAATCTTGGAACGTATAGACGCCTGTGTCGGCGTCATAGCCGACACGTGTCATGCCCTCGGGGAGACGCTCCTCATCATCGTCGTATCTCGATCGTCGGGGCATTGCGTTGATGCGGTGTAGTTAGCAGGCTCAATATACCTCGGAGCGAGACTGTTGATAGAATTTGATAAGAAGCCAACGATTTGGCCAGAAAAGAATGATTAGAAAGGAGAAAGTGTCTACAGATTCGCTCCTGATTTAAGGGTTTCAAGGTTCCCACGTACACAGCCCGCCAAATAACCTTAGTCATCAGCACCCCTTGGCAAGTGGTTACACATAACCTGTCCCAGATCCACCAAGTTAACCTGTCCCAGTTTGATTCTGCTGATATTTCCCCGATAGTGGGGCTTATACTATAATAATAGGAAGACCTATAAGGGAATTTATTAGATATATATTTATTTTATATTATATTTAATAGTATTATAAAAGAATAAGAATATAAGATAAATAAATAGGATAGGGTTATATAACTAATAGAATATTCTTTTATATTTTTATAAGTAAAATAATATAACGCGTTAATATACTACTAGAGACTTATTATAAAATAAATATAATTTAATTTAAAATACTATTACTTTACTAAATAATACTAGGCTATATTACTTATTTAAATAATAGAATTTATTAAGAAAACCTACTAAAATATAATTTCTTAGATAATAAAGCTATTATTTATTTTAAAGAGGTATATTACTAGTATTAAGATAGAAATAATTCTTATATTTATAAGCTACCTTATACTTTAATACTAAACCTATATAAGTATATTAAATAATATAATATAGAGATATATACTTCTATTACTAAGAGAATAGATTTTATTTATAAAATAAAAATAGTTAAGTAGTATAATTAATTTAACCTAGTAAGAATTAATTAAGAACTAATTCTAATATAAATACTAACTAAATATAAGGAAACTAAAGTAAAGATATAAAGTTTACTATATCTATAACTCTAATTATTATACCTAATAAGGAATTACTATAAGAGTTAAAAGAATTACTAAGGTTTTTAAATAGAAATATTTAAATTTCTTAACTAATATTATAAA
>JAEIJG010000202.1:0-41238 GCA_037289395.1 Beauveria scarabaeidicola | reverse complement strand
GGGAGGGCTTTCCCCCCCCCCCCCCCCCCCGCTCCTCGTTTTCCAAATTTTGGACACTAACCTCCACTACGACGAGGCTGGATGCTGGAATATCCCGGCTCGTTTATGATATAGGACGATATTTCGGCACAAGCCCCAATAAGTGGGAGAGTGATGACGCTTACCAAAGGGATAAAGTCTGGGAGGCATGGGTGCATCTTTCCCGTACAATGTACCTGTTCAGTTGTTTACGAGGACCGGAGACCGGGCCGGAAACCGAATGCTGCAGCTGCTGACGCGAGACATGTTGGCGTTGCAAGTGTAATCCCGCTGGGCAGTGACGTGAGCGCAGGGGCAGGAACATCAATGATCAATCCAAAGCACAGTCGAACCCGGGTACGGCCTGTCACGACGTTTTGGAACGCTGTACAGTAGTGGTGGCGGTGGCAGAGACGAAAAAGCCAATAGTACAATGTCAAGGCATGTTGAAGGGCTGCAGCACGTGGCGCATTGGCAAGCCGTGTTGTGACAGTGGCGGTCCGAGGTATAAAGCACTGCAGACGAATTCCTTCATTGACATCTTTGATGGCTATGGCCCGTCTATAGACTCGCAGCTCTCTTGTACCGTGGCTGGACTTGGCACATCTATTTCCCTCTGGCAGCCGTTCTTTGCCGGCAGATTTTTGAATTGATAACTTGCAGGCCGCTCCCACGTCAAGTACGGCTCATTCATCTTGACCAAATCCGACCGAATCAAGACTGGGACAGACTTCATTTCTTTGCCCTCGACAGTTCCGTCAGGCCCTCTTACCGCTACTGGTGCCGCTGGCTCCTGCGGCATCAACGACCACTTTAAGCATGTTTCGACGAGCTTGAATTCCCGCGTCCTTCTCTTGTCAATCCACGCCTCTAGTGCTTTCCGGAACACGTGCACATCAGCATCCAGTTTCACGTCGGGGTGTTTTATCCACTCAAGCCGCAGTACAGCTTCAGCATCCTGCTCGATATGAGGCACTTCTCGGAAATGCTCATCTAAAGTGATGATTTCGTATAAAGTGAAGATGACGCCTTTCATATCATCACGCTCTGGTGTGTAATGCTCGTGAAGCATAATAGAGAAGTCAAAATCAAAGATACGAAGATTCTCCTTCTCGTCGATAAGTAGGTTACGCGCAGCAATATCCTGGTGCATGATGCCGTAACGATAGTTTAGATCATCTACAACAGACAGGAGCTGTTGTAGCCACGCTAAACGAAATGGTCGAGTTGTAGCGTCGTTATCTTTGAGAGTTCCGCCTGCGATATAGAGACTCGTAAACCCAACAACGCCTCCCCGGATATCGTCTAACACAACGGCGTCAAATGGGACGATGTGCGGATGGTCTCGCGGCAATCGAGCCCAGCATTGGAGCTCGTACCATTTTCGAAACATTCCGTTTGCAATAAACCAGTACTTAAAAGCTGCCCCCGTGTTATTTGCCCTCCCGTCAACTGTGGGATAGTCTGTGTAGGTCACCAGGTCCACCTGCGGCCCCATCCTATTAAGCTCCGTCAAGCTCTTGAATCTGATGGTCTTGACTGGGAAAGGAAGACTTAGTGCAGTCAACTGAGGGCAGTTTTTATACCAGGTCACGTCATCATTTAGGTTCGTAGATACCGAAATCGGTCCTTCTGGGTCCGAGAAACGAATGCCTAAAACATCCGTGTTAAGGTCGTCGATGTGCTTTCGTAGTTTTGCTAGGCACGTGTTCTCTGTTTCCTCGACGTCTTGTACTGCTGTCGGAGGGCAATATGTAACCGAGAAATGCCTTCGCTGATCAAAGTCGGTAATGTGCCATGTGTAAGGCCCTCCGATAAGCAAGTTGCCGCCACCAGCCCAGAGCCGCTCTCCAGGGTCGATCATAGTGAGCGTCAAAAATGGCGTTGGACGGAGGATGAAATGGCAAAGTTGGGTAGTTGTCGACAATTGAAACGGTAAAGAGTCAAGAAAGAAATTTCAAGTGCTGCTGCTCCCGGGTTCATGTGAGCTCAATGGTGGCAGTTCCAAGAGGTAGTCAAAAGGTCAGAGCGCTGGCTGTTGTCGCACAACAATTGCACTTCTCTGCAACACTGAAGCTCACGTGATGCATGGTGCTTGCTATTAACATCTTTACAATGTAGCACGCACACCAGGTCAGCAATCAACGTTACGGGGCTTGATCTTGGACCTGTAAGCAATTTTATCCGATGCAGCATCGTTTCAGAGCAATCGTTTGTCGTTGCTGAGAACCAATGCATCAGTTGAGTCACTAACTAGAGATAACAGAGTTTTTTACAAGTCATTTGGCGCTACTCGGTACAAACGGAAATATCATAGGGCCATTTTACCCCGCACCTCCCGCAAGTACCAGTAACTACTTGCCGTATATCTCAAGGATCAACCCTGGCGACTACTACACCTCGTCATCCTTGCAAGATATTTCTATTTCGCGCTTGTATTCGGACATTCAACATCCAATACAAACCACAGCCGCATGGCGTGCGAGGGTGCGCAAGTACCCCTATCGGAAAGTCTTGCGCCATTACCCCACAAGAATTGGCGTCATGTACATGTTCGTTACCTGTGCATTGGCTTTCTTGGACAACCCCCGCCGACAAAGGCCCCTCCTTGCGCCGCGCCCCCTTGCGCAACTTCTTCTTTACATCCCCTCATCATCTGCAAATCTATCACGACGATAGTCGTCTGATTGCATCGCAATTTTGCAATGGCCTCTTCAATTATGGCCCCCAATTGTTAACATTGCCGTCTCTACCATTCGCTCTTATCAAAACTTTTTGAATGTCCCCTCTCTATCTTGTATCAAATATCGCAATCGGCATCTGATAAGCCACACGCCGATCCACGTCACGAGGGCATCATCCATTTCGCTTCCCCTCGCCTTGATCTTTGTCTTTTCGCCGAGCCATACGAGATAGCAAGCAGGCCAATATTAAATTATCATGGCTCGATTCATCGATTTAGAAGTTGAAGACAACGGAGGCGATGCGCCGGATCCCAGTAGTAGTGCTTGTTCCGCCGCGCCGCCGCCAACCTCTGCTATCGAGTCAATGACGACGCCGACCGTATGCAACGCCGTAACGCGCGCCTTTCAGTGCTATCCGTACGTTCTCATTTTACATCGTTATCACTGGCTTGCATCATGTTGTGATGCATATGCTAATTCCATGTAAAGCATCGTCGTCGGCGTCGTCTCCCATATTGATCTCACCACTCTCGACTCGCTCGCCCGTGCCAGCCGCATGATACACCACGGCCTCGTACAGTACCGCGTTGCCCTCCTCGCCGCCACGCTGCACTGCTCCAACGAGAGCCTGCCTCTTGACGCCGTCGCCCGCGCAAACGCCGGCATCGACTCCTACACGGACGCGTCCCGGCACGCGGCCGGCGCAGCCAGGGCAACCCGCTGCTGCGCGCGCGACATGGTGGGCGAATGCCGACGCTGTGCCGCTGTCATCTGTAGGGCAAGTCATCTAACCCCGTTCCTCTCCTGGATACGCGGCGAGTCTCGGCCAACTGACCAGGATAATGTACAGAACTGCGCGACCAAACCCCCGGCGGCGAGCACCCTCCGCGAGCGTCATCGCCGTCTCTGTGCGGCCTGCGCCAAGGCGCCCCTCGAGCAAGTCGCGTGCCCGGGCCTCGACCCGGCGCGTCCGGGAAGCACCGACGCCATGCAGCGCTCGCTGTGCGACTGCGCCAAGGGCGGCGTCTGGCTGTGCCAGCCCTGCGGCCGCACCATACGCAACGCCGACCATGACTATCTCCGGTATGCCTTTACACCACCATCACCTTCATCACCGCCCATCAAACCCCCTCCCAAGAACTAACGCATGCCATTCTACAGCATCTGGCGCTGGCGCAACCACTACGGCGAGGTCCTCGGCTGTCTGGGCACCGGCATCGGCGACGCAGACCGCGGCGTCATCTGCGGCCGCGAGGAGCGCTGCCTCGCCGCCCGCGAATGCGAGCAGGAAATCGACTGCGACGCCGAAGACGCCCGCAGCAGCCGCGCCCCCTCGACTTCGTCATCATCCGACCACCACCACCACCACCACAACAACCCGGCCACGCCCCCCGGTGCTTACAGCCACGGCTCCTACTTTCCCGCCGCCGTCGCCTCCTGGTCCTCCGAGTCCCGCGCCGACGAGCGCATCCCGTCCTCGCCGCTACTCCTCGGCCCCGGCTACGAGCGCCACGAGATTGAGGGCATCGGCGGCATCGTCAAGCGCAAGCTCTTGCGCATGGTCCGCATCGGCAAGTGCGTGCCCGAGTGGGAAGAGGAGCGCACGTCGGCCCGCATCCTCGGCCGGGAGGCCCGCGGCGAGGCCCGCAGCTGGTGCGGGTGGTGCTGGCGCGTCGTGCCCGGCCGCGACGACCCACGGCCCGCCGACAAGATGTCTGCGGTGCCGTCGCGACCTCTGGCCCAGACGGCGGCGGAGGCCGCGGCGCAGCAGAGTCGTCCTCCGCCGATGCCGGCGGTGTGTCCTCTAGCTGGTAGCTGAAAGCCAACGTTGCTTCGAGAGGCGTGTTGATGCTTTTCTAATCTAGACACTGCCTAGATTTAGACACATTTTTGACTTTGCTTTTACACTATTTAGGTAATGGGTCTGCACATTGCAGTAAACCGACCATCATTTGAGATGATTCATCAGTTTCTTGTTTTATTACGATACACGATACACGATACACGATATACGATACGCTTACTATATCCAAACACGTACAGCACTATGGTGTGGCTGTTGCATTGACACATGTACAGTCTTTGTCTAGAAGCACTAACGGCTTATTTGAATGACACAAATAATGCTCCTCTTCACTGCTTTTGTTCTAATATGACAATGCCATGACGCTCTGTAAACCACCCTGTACTTTTACAATAAATAGTACACTCTCATCCTCATGGGGATGCTTCATCTTCATCCGTCTCCGGATACATGTAATGGAAAAGATGTCGTCCCATTGAATGGCTCAGACCTCGATCCCAGAGGCCAAGACCATGATATAATACAAGTGCATGCAAGTTTGTGACATCGTTCCGCCAAGACAGTTGACAAATTATAGCTCACCGCGGTACATGAGCTCTGCGCGTCGCTTGCGATCCTCCCGCGCCCCCTTCTTCTTGTTTCCCCAGCGGTCCTCGCGCTTCCGCTTTTGGTCCTCGAGCCAAGCCTTGTGCGACGCGGGCGCAGGCGCCGCAATCTGCACAAATACCTGCGAGCAGTCGAATTTTCGCGCGAGCGCCACGACGCTCCACGTCAGAGGATCCTCGCTGCGCAGACGACGCATCTCTTGGACCTGCTCGGCGGTGAGGTGGTATCTGGGCTCGTCGGCGCGGTGGCTGTAGCGCATCGCAACGCCGTTTGGTGTTTGTGGAGCGCTGCCGCCGAGGCCGGTGGTCTTGCGCATGCGAGCGGCGGCGGCGCGGCGCGGATCTGACGAGGGGAGGAAGAGAAAGGGCGTGTGCGCGGGCGAGGCCTCCGAGGCCGGCGGGTTATAGATGATGCTGTCGGCGACAGGAAAGGGCGCGGCGCGGTCGGGGAGGAAGGAGTCGTGGGGGGCAATTTTTAGGGCGCGCTTCGTGCGGGCGACCGTCTTGTGGCCGCGGGAGGATGTCAGAGGGGTGGTGAGGAGGCGCGGGTGGGCGTGGCGAGCGGCCGAGGCGAGAGACCTCGCGGGGCGGGCTGCTGAGCGAAACTCCATGTCGTGGTTTGTGGAAATATTTCAGATGATTGTATCTGGTTTAACAAAGGAAGGAATGGTTGGAAAAGAGTAGAATGATGGCGCGTTTTGACGGTTGTGAAGCCAGGACCTTTCCCTTTTTTCTTTGTCCTCGAGCTCCAAGTGAATGGGTCAATTGGACACGTAGAAGTCGAATTCTGGTGGAAAATTGGTACAGGATGGCTGATTGACGATGAATTGCCCCTGGAAGGCCGTTGCTGATGCTAACGTGGGTATTTGGCGTGTGGCGAACGATGCCGTGCTTGTCGGGTCGTGATCCAGGAACACGGGGGTGAAGTTTTCTGTGCAAGCATGCAGCATTGCCTAGAGTGGACAGCTACGTGCACGTGCCCGGTCACGTGCAGCCTCCAAGGTGAGAGAAGCAGGCGGCCAACGCGGGAGGTGGTGGAGCACGATAGCAAGGACAGGTTGTCGATTAAATGGATCCGGGCTTGTTATTGCCAATTTGATTTATTTCGAGTCGTGTTCAAGCCTGAAGTGCAATTATGCCATGGCGGCTGAATGGCTGGCCGTAAAAGTAGCTTGCTTGCCCAGTCCGGGCCAGTCGTCATCGCAACAACGCTAGGCGGTGGAGAGATCAGCAGTAGCGCTAGGGGTCCAAGTTCCAGTACGAATGTCTGGTGTGTGATTTTGATTGCGATGGGGTTGTAGGGCAAGTACAGAGTATCAGGTATTGCACTGCCTTGGCCCTTGTTTGGTTTGCATATTGCTGTACCTGGTCAGGCGGGCTTTTGCAGTTTCGCATTGTTCTGCATTGGACACACGCATGACAGCAACTAGGTGCGGATAGCTCCTTGTAATTAGTCCAGTCGGCCACTGTTGTCCTCTGCGTCATGGCAAGCCTCACCGCCGCCCACATTGACAAGTGAGAGGATACAAAGAAATGTTGGAGCAATCGGTTGCGCCAATACTGAGCAACGTGACACAAGGGGAGACGCTGCCGAGAAGCTGACTTGGTCAATGGTGAGGGGATGTTGGCGTGCAAGGGTCTGTCTGGTATTGGATGAACGGTGTGAATTGTAATGTACACGTACCAGACTAAAATTTACCAACAGGAATCAGCGCAATGTCACCCCGCATCCGTCGTAGCCTCAACTCTGGTCGTACCGGATTGTCGGTTCCTGTCTGCCTTGAATATTACATGGGAAAACGTTTCATCAGTAAATAAATAAATTAATACTCCGTACCTGGGTAATATATGGGTAGTGCCAGCAACTAGCTAGAAAAACCCAGGGAGCGAGTCAAGGTACTTGATACGGTATACCTACCTGGTACGGAGTACTGGTACTGGCAACTGGCATGGAACTTGGAAGTCAGCAGACAAGCCCACTGCAGCATCACCCCAGAACCCCCCGGGCTTCTCCCGTCAGTCTCCTCTCCCCTGCTCCTTCACGTCATCAATTTATTACCTGCAGCTTTCGCTTCTTCATTGTCACACCCACCTTCTCTTCCTCGAGAGCTTCATCCTCCTCTGTCCAGCTTCATCCGCCATCTTCATCCGCTTTCCCCAGACTCAACCTCTCCGTCCTCCCAATTGTGCTTGCGCCCGCTTCGTTATCCTGGCGATCTGACAGTGGCTCCACCTCGTCGCAGGCAAGCAGACCCTGTGATCCCAACGTCCTGCTTCTCCCGACTTGTCCTACCATTCTGCTGGACCAGAAATTTTCACCCTCTTGTCCCCATCGTCCGTTCAACATCTCGCAAACCCGCCTTGTATCCGCCGACGGTTCCGCCACCATGAGCCTCGCCGACGCCGCGCCCATCACTAGCGGCGACAGGCTAGCACAGCTTGATCTTGCAGACGACAGCAGCCGTGGCACCTCGACGCCCCGTGCTGCTGCTGCTGCTGCTGCTGCTGCTGCTGCTCCTGCCGCTGCCGCTGCCGCCGCTCCCTCCAACTCGGAGGCTTCGAGTCAGGCAGACGACATCAAGACGACCTCCAAGGGCAAGAAGCGCGCCCTCTTTGGATTCGGCAAGAAGAAGCAGTCCTCGTCCTCTGCCGGCTCGCCGACCGATGCCAAGCCCCCATTGCTAACAAAGAACTCGTCCAAACTGTCTCGAGTCACGCCCGCCACGACGCACTCAACGCACAGCTCGCGCGACTATCCATTCCCCTCGCCATCATCACCTGGTCGTGTCCTGTCTACATCCCCTCGCCTCGCCTCTCCTGCTGGCTCACAAATCTTTGAGCGTGATGTCCAAGATAGCACTGTCCTTAAACCCAACTCGCCTGCCATACCCACCCATATTCAGACGGAGAACTATATCCCTTCTGTGCTCGACGATGCCTCCGAGGCCATCACCAACAATAAGCTCGACCCCGATAGCGTAGAGATTGTCACGCACTCCTCGCATCAGCCAGCCTCGGTCACCGTCACCGGCGCCCCCAACAGTCCTACCGACCACCAAACATCCACCGAGTGGGCAGCAGAGCTGGAATCCTTTGCCGATCGCATCGGTGTTTCCGGAGAGACTGCTTCCAACTACGGATCTCTCGACTCGGCAGACGTTCGACGACTATCATTCATTTCATTCGCCGACGTGGTGCAGTCTGAGCACAGTGTGGGACTGCGCAGCCCGATTTCTCGAGAGAATCTACACCTCGCCGGCTTGACCTCTCTACCTCCTTCCGCATTGAATCGATCGCCTTCGCCAATTCGCTCGCCAGTCTCCAGCCAAGGTCTTGGGACTTCCCCGCCAACGAGCAACCCCGCCAGCGTCAAGGGTGTTGAAATGAGCCCGCCGCGCAAGCTCATGGGCAGCCCCAAGAGCACTCAACATTCGCTCGCCGCGCCCAGTGAGCTCAATATCGAAACGATGCGGCAGGCTCTCCGACGAACAGGCAGTACGGATCTGGCCAGCGCGCGCAGTATGCCAGTGAGCCCTATTGACGCATCCGGCCTTCGCTAAGCACAAATTGCACGAGATATGTCTGTTATATCTGTTTGGTCACAGAGCCTGCTCTGCTTGAACGCTTGATTTGCAACTGCTCGGAGTTTTGAGGAGATTTTGCTGGCACGCGCCGTCACAGATTATTTGAGTCTTTTCTATTCTTCCGGCGACATTCTTTCTACATCCTTAGTCTCACTTTGCCAACGCCATATCCGGTGGTATCCCATGCAAAGTTGGTCGAACATGTTGAAGACAGGCTCACTCAGTGCCGACCATTGCTATCTGCTATTGTCAGTGTATTCTCCTCATGGGTACGCGCTGCCTTTTGTCTTTCCTTGCAGTCGCCGTATGGTAGGATGTGACGCGATGCGGGACATGTCAGGTTCTTCCCATGTCTATTTGGCCTAGCCTTTTTTTGTTTTACATTTTTGATATTGTCAAGGTATCGTCGGAATTTATTAAGCATAGGGTCGGGTGGTTGGGGGTCAAATCGCCATAGCAACAAGTACATAATAATGATATCCCCTGAGATAACTACATCAAAGAAATGCTTCCAGTCTTGCTTACTTACTAAAGAGCAAGGTTCACCATGTCCTTGTTCTTTTTTTGTTTCTACGTTTAGAAGGGCGGAAATTAGCGATGCAGTGAAAAATGACCTTGCAAAGATATAAATAGCCTCGAGGCCCTGGCTATCAGGGGGTGGCCGTGTAGTGGTTAAATGCATCGCCACAAAACAACATTGCGATGGCCCGTAGAGTCGCGGGGGGGGTAGTACTCCGTAGTGTACTAAGAATACGAGTACAATCATACACGGCCAGGTTTTCTTCAACTTTCATCACTTTTTGGTCACCGGTGCAGTTATTTCTCCGGCGGGTATCACGGATGTCTCGGGCCGGTGCTGGAGCATGGTAAAGATACAAGAACGAGGGCCGAAGCCTTACAATATAAGATGGAAAAAAAAATAAGATCGAGTTCTATAAATACCAGAGTAAAAGTCGTATAAGAAACCCCAATTACGACCGGAGCCCCATATACGGATGCCGGAAGGACGTGGCTGCTTCTGTTCAACGCCGTGATGCTGGCAGGTCGCTCGCCCCGCCCCCAGCACCACACAAATCCGGGGTATTGCGGCGCAACACCCGAGGCACTGAGCGCTGACCGATCTCGCGCCCCCCCCCTCACTTCACCTGTCGGAGCTTTTTAACCTAGACAGCGACATCCCAACACGCTTTTGACCATCAATTGAGAAGCGAATAACGGGGTGCCAACACACCTACCTATTCACTCACAATGGTTGCGCCTATTCGAGTCGTGCCCAATGTAAGATGACAATGCTCACCCGCCACTTCCCACAATAACGTGCACCATGGACTGACCGATGTTTGTCTTGTGACCCCCCGATGCCCCAGGCGGCCGTACGCGCGGGCAGCCTCCTCCGCACCATCCAGTACACGCACCCGCCCTCGTGCCCGTGCCACTCCAACCCGGGCTATCACCAGTCCCCGCCGACGCCGCTGTCGCGGCCCTCGCCCAACCGGGGTTCCCGCCGCTACGCGACGCCCACCAAGACGACGGAGGCGCTCAAGGAGTACGCGTTTGAGATGGCGGCCTCGTCGATCCGCTTCGGCCCCGGCGTCACCAAGGAGGTCGGCATGGACTTTGCCAATCTCGGCGCCAAGCGCGTTGCCGTCGTCACCGACCGCACGGTGGAGAAGCTGGACGCCATGAAGCAGGTCGTCGAGGGCCTCACCCGCGAGGGCATCCCCTTTGAGGTCTTTTCCGACGTTCGTGTCGAGCCCAAGGACAGCTCGTAAGATTCAGGGATATTCTGCGTCGGGTCAGAAACTTCCGCTTTTGCTAATATCATGTTGTAGAGTCAAGGAAGCCATCGCTTGGTCGCGCCCGTACCAGCCAGACGCCTTTCTAGCTGTCGGTGGCGGCTCAGTCATGGACACGGCCAAGCTCATGAACCTGTATACCTGCTACCCCGATGCCGACTTTCTCGACTTTGTCAACGCGCCGCTTGGAAAGGGCCGGCCGGTCGATAAGCCATTGAAGCCTCTCATTGCTGTGCCCACCACTGCTGGCACTGGTAGCGAGACCACCGGTACCGCCATCTTCGATCTTGTCGCCAAAAAGGCCAAGACTGGTGTTGCCCACCGCAACCTGAAGCCCACCCTGGGCATATGCGACCCTCTCAACACGAGAACCATGCCGTCGGCCGTCAAGGCCAGCTCCGGTTTGGATGTGCTGTGCCATTCGCTCGAGTCTTGGACCGCCATTCCCTACAATGAGCGAACTCCTCGTCCGGCAAACCCCCTTCTGCGGCCTGCATACCAGGGCGCCAACCCCATCTCTGACGTCTTCTCTTTCCACGCTTTGCGCGCCACTGTCAAGTACCTTCCTCGGGCCGTCCGAGATCCCGACGACTTTGAAGCCCAGAGCGAGATGCTTCTGGCTTCTACGCTAGCGGGTGTTGGGTTTGGTAACGCTGGTGTCCATCTTTGCCATGGTAAGTGGTACACTGATATTATTAAATGAAAGATGACCAGCATCTGACAACTATGTGTAGGTATGTCCTATCCTATTTCAGGACAGAACCCTGCTGGATACAGACACGCTGGCTACGAACTTCCTGCACCGCTTATCCCCCATGGTGTCTCAGTCGCAGTCTCGGCCCCAGCCGTCTTTCGTTTCACTGGCGCTTCGAACCCCGAACGCCATCTTGCCGCCGCCGAAGTTTTTGGTGTCGACATTTCGAACGTCAAGCGCGAGAGCGCCGGCGAAGTCCTTGCCGAGGCGCTTACCAAGTTCCTGGCCGATCTCGGCGATCAGCCCAGCGGTATTAAGGATCTCGGCTTCAGTAGCGAGCACATTGAGGCTCTGGTCGAGGGCACTCTCCCTCAGGCCCGCGTGCTCATGCTTGCGCCTGGTCTTGCCAAGGAGCTAGAGACCGAGCGCGATCAGCTCAGGACGCTCTTCGAAAATGCCCTGTCACACTAGTTGTAGAAAACCCGCGTGTTTTTCGGTTGGAGTTGTGTAGAAAGTAGCGGCAATACATTTGCTTTGACTTTCTTCACTTGAATTTGTCCGGATTGCTTGGTATCATGTGTCGTAGCACAGCGATTTGCTTAACCATGCCAAGTTTTCGCAAGTCGGAGGCATCCTGCTGGTCTGTTCGTTGCGTCCCATTTGAATAGACAACGGTATAGTCGGGCAATGTGGTGCCGGGAGGAATAACAGACTTGGGGGCTATTGTGCAGTTCTTGTATCACCATTAGCTCCTGCGAACCTGTGCAACGACGTGTCCGGGCACCGAAACATACCGCTCCAATCTTAGTGCCGCTGCCAATCTTACTTCCAACCTGGATTAAGCTGCCCTCGCCAACTTCTGTGCCGCCTGACTCTATGATAGAACCGACTTCTATCTGTACATAGTCACCCACAGACACACCACCAGCTCCCGCAGTCTCTGGATTCTCTGGCCGAGCGCCGATATGAGCCCGCTCGTGTATAATACAACGTCGGCCAATAAGAACACTACCGTCGTTGGACTCGAAGCGACAGCGTGGGTGTATGACCGTTTCAGCTTGCATGGTTATTGAGTGTGTGCCTTGAAGAATAGCATTGTCGGATATTATGAGGGAGGACGAAAAGTTGACTGGGGGCTTCGGCCCGGATCTGTCAATTGCCGGCAGGATTGAGTGGCGTTTGCTCGACATGGTGTACAAGACGTTCTGTGAAGGATGGACTGAAGTCGTCAATTTCAGAGATGAAAAATGTTACAGGTATAAAAAAAGAGAAGGGAAGAGTTTGGCGACCAGGCGAAGCTTAAAGTTAAGACAGAAGGCGCAGGTAATAATAAGCTATCCATGTTCCGGAGGTGGGAGCTCCTAACTCAAATCCAAGTTCGGCCTAGTGAGGGCCCAAATGGTGGCAAGGATCCAGTGTTGGGCAGTACACACTGTCCACGGTAATTTGTGTGATCTCCAGAGTATCCACTAGCAGTAACGCTTAGTCATGGATGTCGCTCACATTGACCAACCACATCACCTGCATTTCTGATGCCCAGATTACTTGCAAGGTCGCGGATCGAAGTAGCGCACAGTACGTCTTTCAACCTTCAAACCGGTCAACGGAAGCCAACAAGATGCTGTCCACGAGAGCGGCCCCCAAGACGGCCGTCAATGTCTCGCGGACCGCCGTGAGAGGATTGGCCACCGTCCAGGATGGCACCCCCAAGCGCACTTACGGCGGCCTGAAGGATCAGGACCGTATTTTCCAGAATCTGTACGGACGATATCCGGCCGACCTCGCGAGCGCAAAGAAGATGGGCGATTGGCACAAAA
Organism: Beauveria scarabaeidicola; assembly: GCA_037289395.1. Lineage (NCBI taxonomy): Eukaryota > Fungi > Ascomycota > Sordariomycetes > Hypocreales > Cordycipitaceae > Beauveria > Beauveria scarabaeidicola. Next base: position 28,236 of record JAEIJG010000202.1, on the reverse strand, counting down.
CCAAGGAAATCATTCTCAAGGGCCATGACTGGATCATCAACGAAGTCAAGACTTCCGGTCTCCGTGGTCGTGGTGGCGCTGGTTTCCCCTCTGGTCTGAAATGGGTACGTTTTAGCGCGGCTGCATCGGGGTGGTGATGATGCGACCTTGAGCGGCAAGACTAACCAATGCGTGTGCAGTCATTCATGAACTTCAAGGATTGGGACAAGGACACCAAACCCCGATACCTCGTCGTCAACGCCGATGAGGGCGAACCCGGAACCTGCAAGGACCGCGAGATTATGCGCAAGGATCCTCACAAGCTCGTCGAGGGATGCCTCGTCGCCGGCCGAGCCATGAACGCGACCGCCGCCTACATATATATTCGTGGTGAATTCATTTACGAGGCCGAGGTTCTGCAGAAGGCTATCAACGAAGCATACAAGGACGGGCTCATTGGCAAGAACGCCTGCGGTTCCGGATACGACTTTGATGTATTCATCCACCGTGGTGCCGGTGCTTACGTCTGCGGCGAGGAGACTTCACTCATCGAGTCACTCGAGGGCAAGCCTGGCAAGCCTCGTTTGAAGCCCCCGTTCCCTGCCGCTGTCGGTCTCTTTGGTTGCCCCTCCACCGTCGCCAACGTCGAGACAATCGCCGTCGCTCCCACAATTTGCCGTCGTGGTGGCAACTGGTTTGCCGGCTTCGGTCGTGAGCGTAACCAGGGCACCAAGCTATTCTGCATTTCCGGCCACGTCAACAACCCCGCCACTGTCGAGGAGGAGATGTCTATTCCTCTCCGCGAGCTAATTGATAAGCACTGCGGTGGTGTCCGCGGCGGCTGGGATAATCTCTTGGCCATCATTCCCGGTGGTTCCTCCACTCCCATTCTCCCCAAGAACATCTGTGACGACCAATTGATGGACTTTGATGCCCTGAAGGATAGCCAGTCTGGTCTCGGCACGGCCGCTGTTATTGTCATGGACAAGAGCACTGATGTCGTCCGCGCCATCAGCCGTCTCAGCCACTTCTACCGCCATGAGTCTTGCGGTCAGTGCACCCCCTGCCGCGAAGGCAGCAAGTGGACCGAGCAGATCATGTCGCGATTCGAAAAGGGCCAGGGCCGCGAGCGCGAGATTGATATGCTTCAAGAGCTGACGAAGCAGGTGGAAGGACATACTATTTGCGGTACGTCACTCTAAAGAACTTTGACTTGACCATTGCCACAGAAACTAACACATTTCATAGCTCTGGGAGAGGCTTTTGCCTGGCCCATTCAGGGTCTCATCCGCCACTTCCGCCCGGAGCTGGAGGCGCGTATGGCCAAGTTTGCCCAGGAAAATGGTGGTCAGGCGTTCGCTGGCGGTCTGCCACGCTCCGCGCGCGCAGAGGGCAAGCTTCTGTCACCGGGTCAATAATTGTAATAGTTGGAGTAGAAGAGGGTTGTTAAGCGAGATTTAGAGGTTTTGCGACACTCGAAGCGCAATTGCGCAACCTATCCGCACATTTCTGCGGCTGTATCTATTTTACTATGTCCTCAATGTTATTTCTTACAATTTCAAGGTCTTTTGTGTTGTCTATATATACTCTCAAAGCCGCATTGGACCTCGATCCTTGCCCCCGCATCCAGTGCTGGGTCTCTCAGGCCACGACATTCTTTACGATTGGGATATCCATATACCCTTCTCAAAAATAGCCTGTAATATGGACATGTATCTTGGCTGCTCACAACAAGCTCTCGGGGTGGGCCGAGCGCGGGTTCTGCGGGCTCGACGTAACCGTGCCACAACCAAGGACTAGGGGCTCCCATACATAGCCTACTGATAACTAACTACCCAATTGCAAATCTACCCGCGTAAGCGCAATCCTGTGCATACTTGGCATATACAGAAACCCTTTGTACTCTTCTTGGCTCTTCCACACAATCCTAAATCGAGGTCGTCAGTCGTCACGGCCAACATCCGACCTGTCCCTGAAAGTGTAGTGAGAGAAGCATGGCCAAAACTTTGACCACATTCATCGCCTTTGGGGCGGATGTCTGTAAGGCACCCCATTGAGCACATTACCTCTTCACCCCCCTTCAATAACAACTGATCGTTCGCTGACATTTTCCCTCTTGTTATTTTGCAATCAGTCGCCCTTGAGCGGATGATGCGTCTCCTGCAGGCCATTTGCCTGATCCTCACCTCCTACACCAGCCTCCTCGCGCTCCTGCAGCCCTCGGCCGGCGCCGTCCAGCACCTCGCCACGCGCGCCACGCTCCTCGCGCTGCAGGACTGGCTCAACGTGACGCGGCGCAGCCTGCGCGCCTTCTGGTTCCTGCGCGCCTTTGACAGCAGCTACGCGCGGTTCCGCCAGGCCGGCCCGCTCCTCGGCGCCGAGGCGCTGCTCGACGTCGTCGCCGGCTCGCTGCTCGGCGTCTTTGGCCTCCTCGAGACGGCGACGCTGCAAGACGCGCTGCGCATCCCGGGGCTTGCCGCGTTTGGGCCCGACGCGGCGCGGCGGCTCAACGTGCAGGCGCAGCTGTGCTGGCTGCTCGCGCTGCTGGCGGCGGTGCTGGGCGCGGGCGTCAGGGTGTGTCGGCTGTGGGCGGAGCGTGCGGTGCCGGCGGCTGCGGATTTCGGCGAGGAGGAGGAGGAGGAGAAGGAGGAGAGGGGTGGCAAAGATGGGCTGGTGAAGAAGCGCGAGGCGCAGGAGAAGAGGAGACGGGACAAGGAAGAGACGGCGGGGAAGACGAGGGCGGAAATCGCGGCGCTGTCGGTCAAGATGGTCAATGACACGCTGGACATGGTCATTCCGGCCAACTTTTGCGGTTGGTCCAACTTTCACCCGGGACAGGTTGGTGTTGCCATGGCGGTTACGTCTTTGATTACGCTACGCGGTCATTGGGAACGTTGTGGCAGGGCTGTACAATAATAGAGCATGCTGCGACGCAAAGCAAACGACGGTATTGATTAGAGATACTGTTTCCTGACTATGGTCGATTTAGAATAGACTAAGCTTCATACCGCCGAAATAGACAAGACAATGAATATATACCTTCTTGGCAGAGAGTCTCGAGATCCTGATGGAATTGATATCTCGAGAAAGAAACTCGAAGAAAAGAAAGTTTGTGTAAAAGCGCCCACTTGCTGCTCAGCCATATTCCAAGCATGTGTTACATTAAGTCAAAACATGAAATTCCTCATCGCCGTCCACTAACCGTGGAAATTGTAGACCAAGCTCTATACCGCCAGAATATGCAAGCCCAGAAAACGCAATGAACTGGTATCTTTCCCGCCATGACCGTCCTCATCATCATCATCATTTTTCATGCAAAAAGACAAAGAAAAAAAATTCAGCGCCGTCCACTGATTGTAAAGTTTCCAGTGCCCACCTCCACCTTCCAGCCATCCTGGACGAGAGCCGCCGCCACCGCCCTTCGCAGCTGCGAGACACCCCCCGCGCTGTGCCGTCCAAGACCGGTGATGATGACGAGCGGGCTCGCCCTGGCCGCCTGAGTCCTGTACTCGCCCAGCTGCTGCCACCACGCCGCCGCGCGCTGCCGCGCGATGCGCGTGCCGTCCTGCACCGAGACGCCGTGCAGGTCGACGCTGGATCCGTGGCTCTGCCCGTCAACCAGCAAGTCGGCGGCGGCCGACGTGGCGGCCTTGGCGCCGCGGGCGTGCTCGCGCGCCTGCTCGGCGTAGTAGCCGGCCGCCTGGCGGTAGAGCCCGTGGGAGCCGCCCTTGCGGTGCATGTGGGCAGCCGAGGCCGAGGCGTCGCGTCGCGCCTGCTGAAGCGCCTGCGATGTCTTGAGGGCCTCGGCAAAGTTGACGGCGATGGCGGGTGAGGAGGAAGCGGCGGTGGGCTTTGCAGGAGAGCGGGGCTGCGAAGAGAGGGGGCTCGCGCCCTCAAGCTGGTCTCGAGGAAGGGGTTTCCTGATGTCGTCGAGCGTCATCTTCTGCCCCTTCTTTTTCTTGCTGCGAGCGAGTTGGGTGCTGACGAGTTGTGCTAGGTCCTCTGAGAATGGAGCGATGGAGTTGGTCGCGTTGACGATGACTTTGAGGTACTTTTCGGGAACTTGTCTGTATTTACGTGACAATAAGTTGACGGCTTCTTGTGCGCTGTCGTCGTCAGCTAGGCTGGGACCCTCGGAGAGTCGCTGTTCTAGAAGGGCAACGACGGTGGATGGGGATGAGCAGTCGTTGTCATAGTATGTTTCCGAGACAGCATCAAATGTGAGATTAAAGCGTTCTGCAATGTAACCAATATCTGTTTGTTCTGTGAGGATGCATGTTAGCAAGGGGCCTGAGAAGTGATGGATTTCTAAGCATACCCTTGGCTTCTCGAATGAGTTCTGCCGGAAAAGAGTTTCTTGTGTCTGGAGAGGGCTCTCTTCGTCTGCGCCCTTTAACTTTGCCCTTTTGTTTTTTGGGCTCCGCGAGCTGGGCAAATCCATCGATGCCCTTGGTTTGCTGACCAGTTTCTTCCAGGTACTGCATGTTGAGCAGGTGATCCAGCGCAGACTGGAAATCATGGTTGTACTTTTTGAGCGCATACTTGACGTCAAACACCTTCATTTCAGGAAACATGGCATGCAGCTGCAGGGACTTATCCTCGATGCTACCGTTGTTGAATGAAGTCACCCGTGGTGCTACCCACGTTGCGTCGACTGGATCAGAAGTTGACGAGGAACTAGCAGAGTTTGATTCCTGGTTGGCAGAAGCGTGCTGGCTAATGCTCGTCGCAGACGTGACCGTTTGAGTGTCTGGTGTGTCCTGGCTCTCGGCGTCCTGGAAGCCAGAGACGCCACTGGGGTTAAAGCCGCTGACTTCTTCGGCAGGTACATCTTGTGATAAGCTTTGGAGAACTTCGGTGGCCGCAGCAAACCCCGACTTTTTGTGTAGATCATAGTCACTTGCTATGGCTGTTACGAGAGACTCGTCAAGTAGAGTTCTAAAGGACTCCTGCAAACGCGCGTACATGTTAGCAAAACCGGGGCACTTGAAGCCGGGAAATATGGCATTCTTCACCAACCACGAGTTTTTGTAAAAGGACCTCGTTGCGCTCAGTTTGAGGCATGTCTGTTGTAGTTGTGAATAGCGACTAGGGTTGCGATTGTGTATTTATAACGACGCCAGGGAAGCTAGAAAGTATGAGGAAGCTGGGAAAGATGGAGAAGGAGGAGAAGAGGACGAATTTTTGGGGAGAGCAGAGGCATTATCTCAAAATTTGTTTTGGTTAGTCGAGGAACTTGGAGAGGCAAGTTACCAGTATGAAGAAGTCATTCTGTTGGACTAAACTAGTGGCAGAAAAGCTAATGCGCTCCATGGCGATAGATTTCTGTGAAAATCACGTGCGGGGCCGTATACATGGCGGCCACTATATGACAATGACTTGCCTGAATTTAGTAGATGCCAGAATTTGAATAGGCTGAAATTTTTGTTTGACATTACTGCGCGGTGATTTCAGATTTTGGTCAAGTTTTCTCCCTCAATGGTTCCTCGAGTGCGTGAGATGTAGTGGTAGCAACTAGTCGTGCCGGTCGCGCATAGAGGTGCATTACATTGTGACGGGGGATGTGTACAAGTTGCGACACATGACCCGGGAGGCAACCAAGACAGGGCGGCCGAGACCTGGACACTAAAACAGTTTTGAGGCAGGGTAATGAGCTCTCGAAACGCAAAAGGACCGTCATTTATAGCGCTCATACATTTTCTTTGCGCGCTGAGATATTCAGTGATTATCATATTTGGCCGCTATACAAATATAATCTGATAATCTGTGGTGGTGATGACATCTATTACGTCAGGGTATGCGAGACGGTTATCGGTACCTGGCTGTGGCGGTGGCGTCGGCTATCCCCAGCCATTTTGTCTGCCCATTCTCACTACGAACGAGACAATAAATGGGTGAATCGACCTTGCTTGATGATAATTCTTTCATTTCATTATTTAGAATGATGAAATTATTAATAGTAATCGGGATGAGGGAAAATGCACATTGTGCTTGCTACCTACCTTTATTTTTACTAGGTACTAACTATTTAGCTTGGCCCACCCCAGAAACACTTTGGGGAAGCTTGTCATGCGACGACGCCTTGTTTTTGACGCTAACTAGTTACTGCACTTGGAGCTCAACCATCTCCCCGCCCGTCTGCTTCTTCCCCAACCATCACCACCACAACTTTAACCTATCCCGCGTTATTCGAGCGTTATTCAATCCTCGTCTGGCGCTTTACTCACTTCGCATCTTCCAACTGCAGCTGGCTGCAGCCTCCGTACGCTCGCCGCGCCCCGGAGCGCTCGGCCATTTCGCAATGCGTCACCACTCTATAACTGCCCGACTCGTTGCCGCCCTCGCCATCGGCACTGCGCTGGCCAGCGCCCAAGACTATACGCCAAAACATGAACAGGGACGCTGTGCTTTCCGCGGTCAATGCGGGAAGCAGAGCTTCTTCGGAAAGGAGCTGCCTTGTGTCGATAATGGCCTCGCACAGGACCCCGAGGCCGAGCTTCGGAGCGAGCTAATCGACCTCTGTGGCGAGGAATGGCGTGAGGGCCCAGTTTGCTGCACGTTGCCGCAAGTAAGCTTAAAGTCATGATCTGATACTACTCTATCAAAGGAGGCTAACATTTTCAAGGTACAAGCCCTGAAATCCGAGCTCGGCACCCCCAACACCCTGATCGGATCGTGCCCGGCATGCAAGCATAACTTCTTCAACACATTCTGCAAATTTACTTGCTCTCCGGACCAATCGCTCTTTGTCAACATCACCAGTGCTGCCGAAAAGGGAGACAAGCTGCTAGTCACCGAACTTGATCATCTCATCTCCGACGAATACGGCGCTGGCTTCTATGACAGCTGCAAGGAAGTCAAATTTGGAGGCGCCAACTCGAGAGCCATGAACCTCATCGGAGGCGGTGCCAAGGAGTACAAAGCTTTTCTCAAATTTCTTGGAGATAAGAAACCCTTTGCTGGTTCCCCATTCCAGATCAACTTCCCGCGAACCTACGACGATCCAGCAATGGGTCCCCTGGATATGAAACCCAAAAAGTGCAACGACGAGGATCCAGACTATCGCTGTGTCTGTGTCGACTGCCCCGAAGTCTGCCCTGACCTCCCCGAGGTCAAGAAAAATCGTTCATGCCGCGTTGGTGCTCTGCCGTGCTTGTCATTTGCCTCCGTCTTCGTTTACGGCGTGCTGCTCTTTGCTCTGGCGGCGCTCTTGTCTGGCCATGTGGCATGGAAGAAATATTCCAAGAGACAAGCTGAGCGAACTAGGCTTCTGCACGAAGCTTCTCATAGCGATGATGAGGACGAAGGTGGCCCTGTTCACTCTGAAGCCATGCGCGATCGTCCCGTCAAACGATACTGGTTAAACGATCGATGTGATAAGGCCTTTTACCAGCTGGGACTTTCCGCTGCGAGCTCCCCTGCCCTTACCATCACCATTTGCCTCGTTGTCGTGGCGATATTGAGCGCGGGTTGGGTTCACTTTGATTTGGAAAAGGAACCTGCTCGACTTTGGGTTAGCCCATCCTCTGCCGCAGCACAAGAGAAGGCGTATTTCGACGACAACTTTGGGCCATTCTATCGCGCCGAACAAGCTTTCCTCGTCAACGACACCATTTCAGATGGACCCTCTCCGGTTCTCAGCTACGAAACTCTTCAATGGTGGATCGGCGTCGAAAGGAGCATCCAGAATCTTGAAAGTCCTACCTATGGCAAGTATCTTCGAGATCTTTGCTTCAAGCCAACAAACGATGCGTGCGTCGTCCAATCCGTTTCGGCATACTGGGGGTCCAAGGGCGGTTTTGGACGCGAGACTTGGCAAGATGAGCTCCGTGCCTGCGCAAAAAGCCCAGTTGAATGTCGCCCCGAATTTGGCCAGCCCATTGAACCAGAGATGATTCTCGGCGGTTACGAGTCTGATGTTGCGGAAGCAAAGGCAATCACGGTGACGTGGGTGGTTAACAACGCACCTGGAGACACCACCGAATTCGCTCATGCTGTTGACTGGGAGAATACTCTTCGCGACAAGCTTCTGCAAGTTCAACAGGAGGCTGCTGACCGTGGTCTCCGCCTTTCTTTCAACACCGAAATCAGCCTCGAGCAGGAACTCAACAAGTCTACCAACACTGATGCCAAAATTGTCGTCATCAGCTATGTCGTCATGTTCATCTACGCCTGCTTGGCTTTGGGCATGCCTTTGAAGCACATCTTCCGCAATCCTGCGGTTCTTTTGGTGGAATCCAAGGTCACTCTCGGATTGGTTGGCATCATCATTGTTCTCATGTCTATTTGTGCGTCTATTGGTTTCTTTTCCTGGGTGGGATTAAAGGCCACTTTGATCATTGTCGAAGTCATTCCATTTATCGTGCTGGCGGTTGGCGTGGACAACATTTTCCTCATCGTCCACGAGCTGGACCGAGTGAACCTGAGCTGCCCTGACCAATTGGTTGAAGAGCGAGTCGCCCGAGCTCTCGGCAGAATGGGGCCTTCCATCCTTTTCTCTGCTCTGACGGAGACTGTTGCTTTTGCGCTTGGCGCGGCGGTCGGTATGCCCGCTGTCCGCAACTTTGCCGCATATGCGGCTGGTGCCGTGCTCGTCAATGCTATTCTGCAAATGACCATGTTTGTGTCTTTTCTGGCGCTCAACCAGTTGCGTGTTGAGGATTATCGCTGTGAGCTGTGGCCATGGTGGCAAGTCAAGACGGCTCGGGTACATTTGAGCTCTGGCAATGGATACGCCACCGGCAGGGCATCTGATGTTGACGAGGAAAGCATGCTGCAGGTGTTTATCAAAAACACATACTCGACCGCTATCCTTGCGAGAAAGGCCAAGATTATTATCATCACAGTATTCCTGGGCATGTTTGCTGCAGCGATCGCCTTGCTTCCAACCGTGCAAATTGGCCTTGACCAGAGGGTTGCCATTCCAGATGGATCATATCTCATCCCCTATTTCAACGACATGTACGCTTACTTTGGTGTTGGGCCCCCCGTCTATTTTGTCGCCAGAGAGAATGTCGCGCAAAGGACCGAGCAGCAAGAGCTGTGCTCAAGGTTTACATCTTGCCAGCAGCTTTCATTGACAAATACTCTGGAAATGGAGAGGCGCAGACCCGACGTGTCATATATTGCATCGCCCACTGCTAGCTGGATCGACGACTTCTTTTTGTGGCTGAACCCAGCCTATGAGACGTGCTGCATCGAGGGTCGATCGGCCTGCTTTGCCGACAGAGACCCTGCCTGGAATACAAGCCTTTCTGGCATGCCTGAGAACAAGGAATTCCTGCACTACCTCGACAAGTTCTTGAAGAGCAACGCCGACGAGGAGTGTCCGCTGGGAGGCAAGGCTGCGTACGGACAAGCCGTTGTTCTTGACCAAGCTGCTACTGGTATCAAAGCCAGCCACTTCAGAACGGCGCACACGCCGCTTCGCAGTCAGAAAGACTTCATCAATGCCTACTCGTCCGCACGCCGCATCGCGTCTGACATCTCTGAGCGGACTGGTGCCGACGTATTCCCATACAGCGTTTTCTACATCTTCTTTGACCAGTACCTCAGCATCATCCCCCTCACTGCCGGTCTCTTGTCCGCGGCCGTCGGCATCATCTTTGTGGTGGCATCTGTCCTGCTCGGCTCCGTGCTCACCGCCGCCGTCGTGTCTGTAACCGTCATCATGAGCGTCATCGACATTATGGGCGCCATGGCCGTCTTTGGCGTCTCCCTCAACGCCGTCTCCCTCGTCAATCTCATCATCTGTGTCGGCATCTCGGTCGAGTTTTGCGCCCACATTGCTCGCGCCTTCACGTTTCCCTCGCGCACCGTGCTCGAGAGTAACACCAACGCCTTGCGGGGCAGGGACGCGCGCGCCTGGACGGCGCTCGTCAATGTCGGCGGCTCCGTCTTTTCCGGCATCACCATTACCAAGCTGCTCGGCGTGTTTGTACTCGCATTTACGAGCTCCAAGATTTTTGAGATTTACTACTTCCGCGTGTGGCTCTCGCTCGTCGTCTTTGCGGCCCTGCATGCGCTCGTCTTCCTGCCCGTCGCCCTGAGCATTGCCGGCGGCGGCGGCTACGTGGACCCGGAAAGCGAGGGTACAGCGGCGCAGGATCTCACGGATCGTCGGTGGCGAGCGATTCGGATCGGCGACCAGAGCGACTCGGAGGATGAATACTAAAACGTTCGTCAATGGGGTATGGGGCTAGATAGATTGACTGCGTAAGCACTAGAAGATCTCTGCCGAATAGAAGCAGCATTCTGTACACACGAGGTTGGATACACACAGAGACGCGATGTATCATGGGAGTTGGGATATACAGCGAGTTATTATTAATCATATTCTTACATATTTCGAGACGTAAACCCCAGACATTTCACGTTTATCTCGCTATGCCGGTGGTAGGAATGTAGAAAATAGCACAGCTTGTATGCCCCCATACATGACCATGAAGATAACCGCCGCCCGCCCGACCCCCCGGCGGGACTTGTCCATTAGGCACGCCGCGATCCACCAGTACCACACGGCGTACCCCGATGCCAGCCGCGAGATGACTTGCACGTGGTAGCTCGTGAGCGCGAGCAGCGCGACGATGGCCTGGCGAGCGGCGAGCGCCTGCACGAGCACGCGATGATCCGGCGACGACGGTGCGAGCCCCCAGGCGGCCGGACAGCGGAGCACCTCGTACCCCGAGGCGATGAGCAGCGCGAGGACCGGCGCGGCGAGGAGAAACAGCGGGATCTGGTTCGGCGTCCAGTAGCGTAAGAAGCCGACGTTCCTGTTTTGTTTTAGTCACCCGTGTTCGATGTGATTAGAGAGAGATGGAGCCGCAACGGCAGAAACTGACCAGTACACGTCTTGCACGTAGCTGTAGATGCTCGGCACCGTCCTCTCGCACCACGGCGGGCGCATGGCGGCGCGCTCTCCGCCGCAGTAGATGGTGTACGCGACGTACTGCGGAATTGCGCTCCCCAATGCCACCAACACACCGCCCACAACCGCCGCGCCTGCCGCGCCTGCCAGCCTCACCCCCGGCGCCTTGACGAACGCGCGGGCGGCCCGCAGCGCCTCCACCGCAAAGAGCAGGCCGCTCGCGAGGCCGTTGCTGCGCACCGCCGTCGCGAGGCCCAGCACCGCGCCGGCCGCGAGCACCGCTGCGCTCCGACGCGCGCTCCCGAGCGGGTGGTGCTCGTACGCGGCCGCCAGCACCCACACGCCCGCAAACGACAGCGCCGCAAACGGGCTCTCGGCGTACGGCGCCGAGAGGAACACGCCCGCGGGGGAGACGACGCACAGCAGCGCGGCGAGCAGCGCGCGGCGCGCGTCGCCGCCGGTCAGCAGCAGCGTGAGGCGGTGCAGCGCGAGCACGGCAACGGCGTGCGAGGCGTGCGCGAGCGCGATGCCCGCGAGCGCTTCCATGTCGTCATCCTGGGTTCTTCCGTCGTTGAGCCCGAGGATATGGCGCGCCTGCGCAGCTAGCCATTGCAAGAGGAGCGACAGCGCGGGGCTGAATGCCCATTGCTGCTCGTAGACGGGCGCGCTGCCGTTGCTGCCGCGCGCGGCGTGCACAAAGTAGATGGCGTCCCAGCGGACGAGGCGGCGCGCGAGAAGCGTGGCGGAGGGGGAGGAGCGCGCGAAAAAGAGCGAGGTGGAGGTGTCGTAGTCGGGCCCGACGAGGGCGCCGCCGCAGGAGAGAAGCAGGAGGAGAGACTTCCAGGCGATAAAGGCAAGGGTGAGGGTGAGGAGCGGCGAGGAGGAGGAGGAGGAGGAGGAGGATGGGGGGCGTGAAGAGCTAGGCGAGGAGGCCTTTAGGGTCATGGCGGGCGCGCGCCGAGGGCGTTCAAGGGGTTTCTTGGCCAAAATTGGTGGATGCCGGGTCTATTGCTTTCCTAAAATTGGAAATGGTCGTTTTTGTCTGCGCTTGGTGCTGTTTTGTCGCGCTGATGAGGATGAGAAGCATAGGTACAAAGATAGTTGGTTAGTTAGGCTTGAAGGCTTTGGGGAGGCTGGTGTGGCATTTCCCCTTTTGGACAGCTTTTTTGGAATTGGCCAAACTATAACAAACCTGCTCGAGCTCTACTACCATGTGTTTCGCGAACAACCATGTGCTGAACATTCATTCTTCCTCTCTAAATTTCAGGCTTTCCTGAATTCGATTTATTCCTTTGTCAGCATACTCTTTGTCAGCATACTAATTCATGGTATGCTCGTCAAGCCCGTCTTGAAATCAGGCTACTGCCACCGCCCCAGCTACAGCAACACAGATACATGCTAGAACAATGAGAGGTTGAGCATGAGCAAATGATTATGCCGTTGCAAAGAACAATCAAAATATAGACCCTAGAACAATGAGAGGCCAAGCATGAACAAATGATTATGCCATTGTAAAAAAAACACACTCAAAATATAAACAAAGGAAAGGTACAGAATAAAAAAAAACGATTGTGCCCAAACGCCAGCATTATAATACTCCCTAGTTACCTTCTCCCAGGTTTCGCTTCATGGTATCCTTGTTTTCCACCTTTTATGGTCAAAAGAGCGAGCCCCTCACCGGAGCCCAATGACAGACATCTCCAGTGTCCATACACGTCGGATCCAAACCTTAAGCTGGCCCTCGACCCCGTCGACATGGTCTAGTTCAATGCCCTCCCACCAGCATCTTCGTGCAGGCTTGCGCCAGAACAACAGCAGCTTCTGAGCCATACCCATTGCATTGTTGCCAAGGTCGCTGCCACGGATATCACTTCTTAGCCGAGTCAGCGCCAGGCTGCAAATGACGGCCTTGTTGGGCTCGCCGGCTCTGTGGCCCCAGCAGTCGTCGTGGTTAAAACCTCTGCAAGTAGTTAGCAATTGTTTTTCCGTCAAATCAACGGTACATGTAGTCCTTACCCAGCAGTCAGCATCTCAATAAGATGTGCCTCGGTGGTTCCAGGCTCGTCGCTGCGTTTCAATCCCGAAAAGATGCCATCTTGCTTCTGGAGAGCCTGTGCAGCAGCTCTCTTGACTTTGATCATGGCTTCCTGTGTAATGTCCGCCTTGGGAGGAATGACGTAAAAGTCAAGGTCTTCTCTAAGAACAATGATGCCAGCGCGCTTAGAGGTATCGTCACGAGAGTCTAGACCGTGCGAGTCTCCATCGTTGGAAGCGCCCTCTGAATCGATGGGTATCGACTGCGCAACATCGCGGAAGAAGTCGAGCATGTATTGAAGAGACACAGGGTCATACTGGACCAATGTTAGTATTCCACGAGGCTCCAAGGGGGGGAGAAGACATACGTCGACTTGGACCGCGTCATCGTTGGGGCCACCCATGTGGCCTTCTGGGAATAGGCCGTTGGGGAAAAGAGAAAGCAACACAAACTCGGGGAGTGTCAGCAGCTCATCTCTGGATAGCACAAATCTGGTGCCACTATAATCTGTTAAAATATGCCAAGGCCAAATGACCATACAGGACTTACCGAAGGTCCATGACAATGGTCTCATCGGCGCCAACATCTCCGATTGCGTTGATGGGCGGTCCACCCTGCTGGACCTGAGTAATGATACTCGACGTTCCACCGGCGGCAGCCATCAGAAATGTAAAGGATTGGAGAGGACTGTCTCCTTCAGAATATGCGGGTGGCGGTTCTGTGTCGTCGTCTTTGCCGCCAGAGTCGGCCTTTGTATCGCTGGGGAGAGCGCGTTTGGTCTCCTCAACAGGGTCCTGAAATGCTCGTCCTGCGCCCTGATCGGGGTCAAACGGCGTAGACTCTTCTTCGAGGCTGGACGAATAGGCCGGCGCAGCGACGGAGCCCGACGCGATAGCTTCTTCGCAGGAAGCGGCGACGGCTGCTATGCCGGCGACGGGAGGAAACTTGCGAGCCGGTCGCTCGGGGAGATCTACCGACGCAAAGAGCGAGGAAAAGGGCGGGGGCCGGGACGAAGACGAGGCTTCCGAGACGGGATACTGCGGCGGAGGCGGCGAGTGCTCGACGACGTCGTGGTCAGCAGGCGAGGACGCTCCCTTGGTGGCAGTATTGTGGTTGGCGGCGCGGCGCTCGCAGTGCACCAAAGTCTCAACTGACTCCGGGGACGCTGAAGGTCCAGTTCCAGCCTCGCGTGATGCAGACAATGCGGCGGATTATCAGCGGCTGGGCAGCTATAGGCGGGAGGCCAGGATTCGTTTTCCCGGAGACGGCGCGACGGCGAAAACACGCAACAAGCACAAATGAATGCGAGGTCCTGTCAACGGCCGATGGGGCGGACGACGGGTGGGTATATCGTCTCGACACGGAGAGGTAGAAGAGGGGCGGAATCAGATTGTCATCGAAGAATAGCGGAGGCTACAATGTCGAGAGGAAGCGATATAGAAAGTGTAGCTGTAAGCTGTATGTCTTTGCTGGACTTTGGTCTGGGGGGGTAGAATGGTGCACGGATCGCAATAGCGGTGGGCACTGAAGCGGCTAGGTTTGCTGCGGAAGTCAGGCTATCATTGGCTACTGGCAATAGCAGAAAAAAAACAACGCGGGTGCACGAGAGACAAATGAGGGTGCTTTCTGGCAAGATGAAACGGCCAATAGTCGTCCCTGATGTAGAACAGTACAAGAACTGGTTCTGTGGATTCAAAAGCTGGGGATGCAGATGGTGATGTCGGAGATGAAATGGAGGCAGAGAGGAGAGAATGGCAGTGGACAGAGTGGGGAAGCAACTAGCCGTTGAAGTTGGTTGGTTGTCATTACCATTCATTTACCCAGCAAGTGGGCGCCAATTAGCCAAGGTTGAGAGGCACCCAATTGCAGTCTTGTTGCGCCATTCTAGCCGCCCGCAACCTGACATTCATTCTTCAAACGATGCAAATATAGTAAACGTGTATTTAATATTTACCGAGTACGGATTATTCTCAGGGTATATATCGCTGCATAAATGGTAAGCCTCTACTCCGTACCATCTATTCTTCGTCATCGTCACTGTCCCCAAACACTGCTTTTAACAAATCCTGGCTCGCCGCACTGGCCTCGACAGCCTCATTCTTTTCAGGATTGACCTTGACCGGCTCAGGCTTCACTTGTGACGGCGCACTTTGCTGTCCTGTCACTGCACCTGCGCCCCCGCCAGTCAGAAGCAGTTGGCTTGGCTCCTGATTAGCAGCTCCTTCGGCCGCTCCTCTGGTGCTCTCTGCCTCACGGTCCGGCTGCGAATGCGCCGGCGCTCGCACGTTGAACCGCTTGCACAGGAGCCGAGTCGGATAGAAATCCCGCACCGATCTCGTCAGCTTGCCGTACATGCCAACCTTGGCCGCGTCTTCGGCGGCATCCGTCACCTTGGGCTCTGGCTGCCACACGACGTCGCTTGTCTTGGAGTAATCTGTCGTGCCCGGTTGCGTCTTGGCCGTTGTGAATCGCGAGGCCATGAACCCCGTCATCGGCTTGAATATCCGAGCGCAGTTGTAGAATTCCGTCATTTCTCGCAGGTAATCGTCGTCTGAGAGACCTACAGCTTTGGCAGGCAGTGGACCATCTTGATTTGCACCGTGCTCCAGGTAAGCTCGATACCGATTCCTCTTGCGCTCGTCGTCGGCATATGGACCAGACGACCCTCTAGAAATGGCTGCAATAGCAGTGTCCTTGTCCACCTTGGGTACTTGTTCCCAGAGCGCCTTCAATTTCTCTTCTTGGGACAGCGCGTACTCTGCCGGTACCTCACCCAAGCCAGGCGGGAGGTTTGCTTTCCCAGAAGCCGTCGCGAGCTGATCTCGCGCGGCAGAAGATATAAAGTCAAAGACTGACTTGCCGGGCAGGGCCTTCTCACCTAAGATGGCAGCCCTCGACCTGGGGTCCAACGTCGACTCCTTTGCCGCATCTGCTGCAGACTGGTAGGCACTGCCTTCTGATCCAGAGATTGTCGATTTTGTCGAGGTCCAGCCCTCGGGGACCCCGAGAGGCGCGTACTTTGATAGCAGTGCCGTCAAGTCGTCTACCACCTTGGCCAGCATAAAGCCATCAAGCGGTAATCGACCATCGTGGCACCGGTGCAAACTCCTGCCAGCGCGAGCTCCCTTGGATAGGAAAACGGGTGCAGCTCCCAGGGACGGATTCGCCACTGCTGTAGCTTTCTTTTTCTTTTTCTTGTCGCCACCTAGAACGCGATTGTAGCTGATCTTGGGACCTATTTCATACGGATCTTCATCATCTGAGCCATTGTCATTCAAGATCCCCACTCCCATTCCACCACGCTGCGATTTGGATTTGTCTTTAAGCTTCATACCAGGCGCCGAGAGCTTCTTGGGGGCCAGGAAATCGTCTTCATCTTCCTTGTCACTCCCGTTTTCAGGTTGTGATTTACCAAGTTTGGCTGCGCCTTGGTATCCGAGACCCATGCGGTCCGTTTTCCGTACGAATCGAATCATGTCTGTATCATCTGGTGCAAACAAATAGGTAGAGTCGTCTGCTTGCGCCGAAATGTTGCTTTCCAGTCGTGCTGTCCGCCGCACCTTTGGTCCTATACCTTGTCCGTCCTTCCAACCCATTCTGCGCAACAGCTTGAGTCCCATGGTATCTCCTTCGGTCTTAAGGAGGCCTGTCAAGCCACCAGCTTGCCCTTGGCCATCGGCAGAGGAGCCAAAGCCAGCAAATGCTTGCGAGGTCTTGAGCTGCTGCGCCTCTGCTGCGTCTGCCAAGTCCTCGTCGTCCATGAAATCTTGCGCTCGTTGTTCAATGGTTCGTTGATCGGATTTGTTTCGGCTGCTGCGACTAGATACGAACGTGGAAGGCGTCCAACCTTCTTTCGACCCGACTGTGTTGAAGTACCTGAACAGGCGCGTCAGCAGTGCATTTGAAAAGGTCGATGTGACATATTTTACCCAGCACTCCAGCCGCCAGTGAAAGCTCCATGTAGTCTCTTTCTTCCTCGCTCGTCACGGACATCCTGCTTCCAGAGGGGCAGATAGGAGCCATCGTCGCGGCCTTCATTCTCGTCTGGAAGTGGCGTGCCGAAGGCAGCGTACGGCGCATGCTGATCCGATTCGAAGTTCGCGCGGGATCGCTTGTATGAAGACATGGCTTGGTGGAAGTAGGAAATTATCCACCCCTCTGTTAAGGGCACTCTGAAGTCATTTATTCGTCCCTCGCCCAGTAACGAGTTGTTGCGACTTTGTTGTCGAGGTGAAGCGCGGCCTAAATTTGGCGGGACTGGGCTGGTGCCTTATCGATAAGTAGAGGCAGTCGGCGAGCCCGCCAACAATCGTTTCATGTACTGCTTAGGAATTTGCCGTTCAATTCTGCTGGTGGCTGCAACAGTTCCTCCAAGGCATATGCTTCTTGTCAAGCCGAACAGAGATTGCGACGTTATCTGGCTTATGAACTGGTCAAGATTCACCTGAGGGCGCTACAGTGGCGTATCATTAGTCTTTCAGTGTAGTGGTTGATAGGTGTTGTACTCCGTATGTACACTGCTACATGGCTGCGTTGCGTATTGTCATCGCCGAGCCAGGGAACAAGCTTAACTTACTAGGGGCTTTGGACTGAATCACCGTGATGAAGAAAAATCACCCTGCCCATATTACGAAGTTGTGCTGGCATCACAATTCCAGGAGCAATGCGCCCCTGTACGACCAGGTGGAACCATACTTATTGAGCGTGATGCAAGGACGAAAGAAGGCGCTTGAAGGTGATAGCCTTTTGCTCTAGTGGGAGAACGGAAATCTCTGCTGCAAGAGTTCAAGACAAGCGGTAAATGCTCAAGAGGTGCAGCAGCGTGCAGCAGAAGACTGGCGTGCCGCCGATTACAGGGTATGTGGTGTGAGTACGGATAGAGGCGTGAGAAAATAAGTTAGAGGAGCAGCACAGATTAGAAGTACCTGGCACATTGGGGCCACCGTAACATGGTTATCATGGTAACGCCTACAACCGGCGCCAGATCCAGGGAATAGGTAATTAGCAGAGATGGCAGCCAAGAAAGTCCTACTCTTGTCATGATGATGGCGAGCTATACCACGGGAATCATGGAGTGCATGGCGAGCGCACTGAGGGAGTCCCGCTCAATGATTTTCAAACCGGCCTCGAGAGAAGAGAGAAGAGAGAAAAACAGATGTGGGATCCCGGGCATTGACATTTTTACGTTTCCCAGCTGCGCGTCAAAGAGCATGGCCGCGAGTCAGCTGTAGGGAGTTGTGAACTTGTGAGTAGCCAGTAGTGGATATCAGCATAGGAGACAATGGGCGTACCGGTACGTTGAAATGCTGCAATACAATGTTCAGACCGCCATGTATTAGATGAATGCGCCTTTGTCAACGGAAGGCTGCATCTCGTGCCTTGGCCTTGGGCTGTGGTTTCCAACTCACCCATCCCTATCGTCTCTCTGCGGCTATTCAGATGCAAATAGGAGAAAGGTTGCCTGGCATATGTACACTGGACCCAGAACCCTGTCGGTTGGTTACTGGTACGGAGTACTTGTATTTTATTGCTGTTATTGCAGTCATGCCCGTAGTTAGTTAGGCAGGTATAGTCTAGGCATAAAGTACCTAACTACTCCACCAACCATCACCACTTCAAGGACCTGTAGGCTGTAGCCCTGGCATCAAATAACGAAATAATCAATAACAACTTCAGCTGCGACCCCACAATCATTCGAGCACCTGGGTTGCTGGGCTGTTGGACCTGGCGGATTGACTGGTAGAGCTTGATGAAACTTCTAAATACACCAGTAGCCCCGCATCTGCTAAACAAGAGTCAAGAACTCGTTGCCCAAGTTTGGTAGGCAAAAGCAAGGTACCTTGTACCTGGGTACCTTTTTCCACTGTATTACCTCTGACTCGCACCAACTGCTCAGCAACCAACTATCCTCCTCGCCAGAGGTAGCCATCACTCAAGCCAAATGTGTCTAGACCAACGAAACAACAACAATCACCATATCCATATCCCCCCCCCCCCCTCACACCTGGTTCTGCGCTACTGTGTACTACCGCTGCTAGCAGACCGCGGCCAGTGGCTCCAGGGTCTCTTTCCGCAGCCATCATCCGCAGGGACTAATATTAAGGTATACTAAGGTAGTGCGGGTAGCTGGCAAACAAACCATCTTGTTCCGTCACGGGAAGGCAAAAAAAAAAAGCTTACCAGACAAGACAGACGCGAAAACAATTAAAAATAAAAATTATCGCAGTCTGCTTCTCCCCCGACTGAAGCACCGCAGGCTTCCTTTTTCCCTTGCCTCATCACAAAGGCAAGGCATTCGTCAACCCCCCCCCCTCTTCCTCCGCTAGAGGCCCATCATGACGACGACAGCGGCCCCAGGCTCCGATCTTTCGCACGCCTCGCCCTCGCGGCCACCACCATCCCGGTCGTATTCCACTCGCAGAGATCCATCACACTCATCACGTCCCTCGACCGCCGCATCAGCCAGCTCCAACTCTGCTTCTGCTCTTGCTTGTGCTACTGCTTCAGCCAGCTACCACCAGGCACTGCGCTCCCACCACCAGCGCCGCCCTTCCTCGCACCGTTCTGCCAGCCAGGTTGCTACGCCGCCCCAACATGACTACGACACGACGCGCATAGCCTCTCACCCCAAGCGCAGTCCCAGCCGCGACGTCCCCAGGGGCAACGACCCCAACCGCCCTCACCGACGCAGCAGCTCTCGTTGCAACTATCCCCATTCTCAACAGAACCCCGATATGCCTTCCGCTGCGGCGGCCAGTGCCGCGCCGCCGTCCTCGTCCCACGGCCGCTCCTCGCACGCCGGCACCGACACCCAGTCCTCCCACGGCACCAAGCAATCGCGCTCGCGCACCACTATCCCTACGCAGTCTGGAAAATGGATTCTTGGCAAGACCATTGGTGCTGGTAGCATGGGCAAGGTCAAGCTTGCCCGCAAAGAAGACGGCAGCGAACAGGTTCGTCTCCTTGCCCCTATTCACCCCAACTCTTGTGTGCCCATCACCAACCCCACATTATAACTAACGTTTGCCTTGTCCTCTCGATTACAGGTCGCCTGCAAAATTATTCCTCGTGGCTCGACCGACGATACTCATCAGACCCGTGCCGATAAAGAGCGTGCTGACCAGTCCAAAGAGATTCGCACCGCCCGTGAAGCTGCCATCGTCACCCTCCTCAACCACCCCCACATCTGCGGCCTGCGCGATGTCGTGCGTACAAACTACCACTGGTACATGCTTTTCGAGTTTGTCAATGGAGGCCAGATGCTCGACTACATCATTTCCCACGGCAAACTCAAGGAGAAGCAGGCCCGCAAGTTCAGTCGCCAAATTGCTAGCGCCCTCGATTACTGTCACCGCAACAGCATCGTTCACCGTGACCTCAAGATCGAAAACATTCTCATCAGCAAGACTGGCGATATTAAGATTATCGATTTTGGCCTGAGCAATCTCTTTGCCCCGCGCGGCCACTTAAAAACCTTTTGCGGAAGCTTGTACTTCGCTGCTCCTGAGCTGCTACAAGCCAGAGCCTACACAGGACCAGAAGTTGACGTATGGAGCTTTGGTATTGTGCTCTACGTGCTTGTCTGCGGCAAGGTGCCGTTTGACGATCATAGCATGCCCGCTCTCCACGCCAAGATCAAGAAAGGTGTCGTCGACTACCCGAGCTGGCTGTCAAGCGGTATAGCTTTCCACCTTTTCCCTTACTCAACTTGAGACTTTTACTGACCCTTGACATAGAGTGCAAACACCTCATGTCTCGCATGCTTGTCACCGACCCCAAGCAGCGGGCGACGATGCAAGAGGTCATGATCCACCCCTGGATGACCAAGGGCTACAGCGGACCACCTGACAATTACCTACCCATTCGCGAGCCTCTAACCCTGCCTCTGGAGCCCGAAGTTGTGCATGCCATGCAAGGCTTCAACTTCGGCTCACCCGAGAGCATCAATGCCCAACTGACCAAAATCATCGAGTCGGAAGATTACCAACAGGCTGTGAGACTGTACTACCGGGAGAGAAAGATTTCACAGCAGATACCCGAGGTGGAAAAGAAGAAGAGCTTTGGTTTCGATTTTTATAAGCGCCGCAACTCTGGCTCCGCCAGTCGCGACACGTTGACACACCCTAGCTCCGATGCGCTGCAACTGGGTAGCGATCCGCTCAATGCTTTCAGCCCCCTGTTGTCCATCTACTATCTTGTGCGGGAGAAGCAGACGAGGGAACAAGAAAACTTGATTACGCAGACCCCCGCATCTTCAAAAGAAAAAGAAAAGCAGAAAGAGCGAGAGCGAGAGCGAGAGCGTGAGCGTGAGCGAGACAGAGAAAGGGATCGCGACCGTGACGCGCGTGACCGACTTATTGATGCCATGCCACTCGCCCCACCCAAGGCGGCGCATACAAACGCTGCCGCATTCGAGATGCCCGGAGAGAAGCCAACTGGCGGGCGCACGCGACCACGGGCTCGAACGCATGGAGAAGATGATGAACCTGAGATGGTCAAGCAGCAGAAGCCGCAGGAGAAGCTGGAGCCGGCACCCAAGAAGGAAGGCACAGCAGCTGGTCTTTTACGTCGTTTTAGCACGCGTAAGCGCAGAGATGCGCAACGTCATGAAAGAGACCGCTCGCATCCTCCCCTGGTTCACGTTCATTCTCCTTCCGAGTCATCACCCATACCACCACGCAAGAGCTTCAGCATGCGTCGATCGCGCCCTGACCCCGAGGAACTGCGCTCCGGTGGAAGCCAGCAGCATCATAAGGAGCTTCTTAGCCCACCGCTCTCATCGGGAGGCAGGCCCACTAAATCAGGTCTTGGGCGCTCAACCAGCGTCAACTCTGGCGACACGCGTCGTCGCGATGTTACAAGGGCAGCTCGTGAGCAGGCTGTGACTAGCGGCAGTGACCAGTCAGTGGAAAACGACCTGCCCAGAAGTGCCCACAAGGGCCATAATCACTCACAGTCAATGACTACGCGAGCCAAGTCTCTTGGCCACGCCCGTCGGGAGAGCGTTCAGCGTCGCCGACACCGGCGAGAGAATGCAATGGAATCCAACGTCCCCGAAGAGACGGACGGAGAGATCGAGCAGAGCGGACAGTCTACAGAGCGGCTAGCAACTAGTGAGTTGGCAAAGCCTGTGTTCTTGAAGGGCCTCTTCAGTGTGTCGACAACATCGGGCAAATCAGTCCCTGCAATCAGAGCCGAGATACGCCGAGTGCTAAATCAGCTCAACGTGGAGTACATTGAGATCAAGGGTGGTTTTACCTGCAGGCATTCGCCGAGCATCGACCTAAATAAGGTGCAAGACCTCCCTGGCACCGCTGGCGGGCAATCAAGTGGTCACCGACGCCGCTTCAGCCTCGGAGGTTTACGCCGTGGAGATGACAGAGACGACTCTGACAGAGGTCCCCTCACGCCAAGAACGCCCGCGCGTTCGGACAGAGATCGCAGTGACCGAGACAAGAGCGACAGGGAACGCAGCTTCTCCAACTCTGAAACGTCAGTGGACAGCATTCCGCGAAGGAATGGAGGCACAACACGAAGAGCACCGGGAGAGACGAGCACGCAAGTGCAGAGCGACCTTGGCGGCAGCATGATTTTAGAATTCGAAATTTTTATTGTCAAGGTGCCATTGCTGTCACTGCACGGTATCCAGTTCAAGCGGATGGAAGGCAACACCTGGCAGTTCAAGAATATGGCGGATCAGATTCTAAAGGAATTGAAGCTATAATAGAAGAAAGGAACCTTTTTTGGTATACGATGGTGGACGGATACATGGACCTGTTGTGGCATTTCGACATCGTCTCGATTGGCAGGGGAGCTTATTCACAGGCTTCCTTTTCCGTCTGGCCGCAAGGCGGGTAGCAGCGGTAGTACCGGAAATATAATTTGCAAAATGCATTTGAGCAATACTGGTTAGCAGTCATGACTATTGCATATTCGTCTGAGGGGTCCGGTATTTTTTTTTTTTTTCGTTGGTTTTGAATTGCTTGAAGTTGGGAATAGAGAGGAGTATCAGCATGGCAATGCCTCAGTCTTTAATATAATGGTATTTTTTGGAATAGATAATATGTGCCGTAGCACAAGGGCGAAAGTGAGGTTGCGGGCCGCTTGGGGGAGTGACTGGTGGTACCGATGTCATCTGCAAAAGCTGGCGGTCGACAAGGTATTGGCTGTCTTGAGTACCCCGTGCGGGCTTTGTCTAGTGCGGTTGGGCACCAGCGCGCGCTATGGACAGATAAATCTTGTATCCCGTCACACAATTTTGGTGATATAATACATCTCGCACCTGGCCCGTGCGCCACATTGCGCCGCTCAAGGTTTGAAAGGCGCCGCCAATCCGGCTTCTGCTCCCTCTCAGGCCAAGGCTTCTGCCAGCTGTTCCCGCCTTTGTCTTCTCCCGAGCCTCGAAGCAGCCCCGACCACGCTCGACGACAAAGCTACGCGTCAGCAGCCAAGCTTTTTTCTCGTCTTCTCGCACCAGGGGCGCTCTCGTCGTTGCGCACATCCAGCATTCCTTTTCGACGCATTTACACATTTCCGACGCCCCAATTCGAATTATTCCTCTCTGGCCCAAACTGGCGCTCCCCGTGAAACCCTGGCCGCCCAAACGCCCACCCCAGCCACGCACGCACGCGCAAAGCAAATCGCATCGACCCCCGCCTTTTTGAAATCGAAAGTCGCAAAAAACACGATCAACGAGCCTGCGCACAATACTTGTCTCCTTAAAGAAAACCGCCCTCTTGCCCGAGCTCTGTCTCGTCTCGCGAGAATAACACACCCGATACGCCTGCTCGCTCCCTCGGATCTGAGCGAAGCGTAGCCCATCATGATGCCCTCGGCGCATGTCTACGGACATCACCAATTTGGTCACCAGACCGAGTCATCCTGGATGCATCAGCAGTCCGGCCATCATCAGCAGCAGCATCCACAGCAAGGCGGCGCCGCGTCGGCCGTCCAGCAGCAGCAGGCCGCTCAACAGGCGCAGCAGCAGCAACAGGCGCAGCAGCAGCAACAGGCGCAGCAGCAGCAACAGCAGCAGCAGCAGCAGCAGCACTACGGCCGCCTCGCCGCAAACAACCACGCCAACGCTGGCAACCAGAATGTCGCTCACAGCCAGCAGGATAATGGCCACGAGCACATCTCTGAGGATAACCGGCGCACGATGACCTACATTGCTGATCTGCTGCATGAAAACACCCGCGAGGCAGCTCTCCTGGAGCTGAGCAAGAAACGCGAGCAGGTACCGGAGCTGGCCCTCATCCTCTGGCACTCGTTCGGCGTCATGACGTCCCTCCTGCAAGAAATCATTTCCGTATACACGCTGCTCAACCCGTCGCAGCTGACTGCCGCGGCTTCTAACCGAGTCTGCAATGCACTGGCCCTGTTGCAGTGCGTCGCATCGCACAACGACACGCGCGCCCTCTTCCTCAACGCGCACATTCCTCTCTTCCTCTATCCGTTTCTCAACACCACCTCCAAGTCGCGACCCTTTGAATACCTGCGGCTCACTAGTCTGGGTGTCATTGGTGCGCTTGTCAAGAACGACTCGACAGATGTCATCAACTTTCTGCTGACCACCGAGATTATTCCCCTTTGCCTCCGCATCATGGAGACTGGCTCAGAACTTAGCAAGACTGTGGCCATCTTTATCGTCCAGAAGATTCTATTAGATGACAATGGCCTCAACTACATCTGCGCCACCTACGAGCGGTTCTATGCTGTCGGCACTGTCCTTAGCAACATGGTTGCCCAACTCGTCGAATCCCAAACTGCGCGCCTGCTTAAGCACGTAGTCCGCTGTTTCCTTCGGTACGCTACCTTGTAACCCGACTAGACCTCAATTCGCATGCTAACATGGACTTTATAGCCTTAGTGATAACGCCAGAGCGCGCGAGGCCCTACGCCAGTGCCTCCCCGAACCGCTCCGCGATGCTACATTCTCGTCTGTTTTGCGCGATGACGCAGCCACAAAGCGTTGTCTAGCTCAACTGCTCATCAACCTCTCCGACAATGTTGGAGACCACAGTAATTCTGGCATCGGTTCCATGTGAAGAGGTTGGATCAGTATGCGCACGCGCGCAGATTAAAACGATACAGACACGAGTCTGCCTTTGTGCATTTTAAAGGCGATCACGGTGGACCGGCGAATTTGATTTCATCACCTGGCAGTATATCATGGAGTAAAGAAGAACGAACCATGTATTTGATCACGACATTTGTTTCTTTAGCATATTGCTATCATTAGCTATATTCGCAGGATGGGCCCGGCGCTCCGAGTTTGTTGGCCGCAAGAGGACGTTTGAGTCCCTTTGGCCCTCCAGCAAAAAGTCTCTGTGCGTTGACGCCTTGCTAGTGTTTTTTAGGGGTTATTGCTTTTGGCGAGGTTTCCATTTCCGGCATCTCTGGCCTCTTGATCATTTTGCCTGCCGCAGCATCATTCGAAGAGACCCGGCCATGGTGTCAAGCCGGCGGGGCAAGTTTGAACAGCATTTTGCCTTGATCAAGAGTTGGATTCTCGAGATTAGTGGCGGGAGTGGGAGTTGTTTATTTGGCCTGCTGCTAGACACCAACGGCTCTCTTTTGCACTTGCTACGAATATTTCTTTTTTTATTGTCTGCAGAGTTTTGGTCAAATGGGAGTTTGGAACTGGTTTCTCGCATATGATTGTACAGGATGGACGAGGGTGGGAAGGGGGGTTATCTGGCTGACGTCGGTATGGAGTATTGAACTCCATGGATGTCATTGTCACTTGATATGGCTGATGCTTCACTCACAGAGAGACAGATGGAAGCGGCAACATGGACATGGCGCTGTCTGAGCGACGAAGAAAAGTTTGGGGTCAAGGGATGGATGGTGTGTACCTGTGTACAACACTATGTATTATACATGCATCGGGTGGAAGGGAAACCAAATTACTTGGGCGGCATTTTCTTTTTTTCTTCTTTTCTTCTTTATTCTTATTAGGGATGACCTTTTCATCATTGAACGAGGTTGATAGGCAGTGGATAGCAAGGAATGCTCTGGGGATGGTTTACCATGTGGCTCTTGGTGACGGCGGTGACTGTAGTGCCGATATTCATGGCGAATGGTTGTGGCTTGTCATGGGAGGTAATGACTGCAAGTTGTAAGAGGGCATTGTACTTTGTTCATGGTAGTGTGGTAAAGATGAGATACACGCGGACGCAGGACTGCAATGAAGTGAATTCGTCTATGATACATTACACATTACAATCGAACCTCCCAACGGCCTCGTACAAACACACCGTCTTGACAGACGCTGTCCTCTAACCCACAGCCGACACATTCTTTTATGCACAAGACTTCTACCTCGCAAGCACAATCGTCGTCGTGCTCGCGCTCACCACAGCTTCGGCACCAGGCGCGGTGTCTCGCTGCGCCACTTTTGGTAATCCGCGCGGTGTCCGTAACGTTGGTCGTACTTTTTCTCGCTCATGGGCACGCCCGACACGCAAGCCACCAGGAACCAGCTAAACAGGGGGCTGAGGCCGCACAGCGCCGTCGTGGCCACGACGCCGAGGGGCCCCGTCCAGCCGAGCGCGAGCTGCACGGGGTGGCGGGCGAGCACGCCGGCCGCGGTGACGGCGATGCCGGTCCACATGGAAATTTCGCCAAAGTAGTGGGGGAAGCGGCTATCAAACGGGGGTTTTCATTAGCATTTACCGATTTCTCTCTCTTGACAGATGGAGCTTGATCTTTTCCCCTCCCTGTTGCCGTGTAGGAGGAGCCCGGGGAAAGAAAAAAAGAAAAAGAATGAGAAGAGAGAAAAAAATGGAAGAGAATCACCATACCTGACGCTAAAGAGACCGCTCGTGAGGAAATCCTCATCATGTAGCTTGAGCTTCTTTTGCCTGGTCCACTGGCTCTTTTGGTAGTCGGCGACGGCCTCGAAGAAGAAGCCCAGGCCCCAGAGCGACAGCCCGAGGACGTCGGTGGCGGCGAGGCGCGGCAGGGCGGCGGCCACGGTGGCGGCGGGGACGGCGCCGAGGGCGAAGACGGGCAGCATCGGGATGGTGACCCAGACGGCCTGGATGAGGAAGATGCTGGCGAAGCGCACGGGCTTGTCGCGGATCTTGTCGAAGCGCGAGTCGTGGCCGTGGCCGAGGACACGCGAGAAGAGATAGAATCCCACTAAGCTCTTGTCAGCCGGAAACATGTCATTCTTATATATATCTAGATATCTAGATATCTAGAGATGAACTACACTCACATCGAGTAGCCCACACCATGGTCAAGCCGACGAGGACCAGCTGCCGCCAGTTGCGCGCGCCCACGACCGGGCCGTCGCCGCCGCCGCCGCCTTTGCTCCACGCCGAGGCGGCGAGCTGAGCGATGCTCGGCGTCTTGGGGAGGGCGGCCTGGGCAACACCCTGGGCGGCGGCGAGGGCGCGGGCGCGCAGGGCTGGCAGATACAGGCTCAGGGCGCCGACGGCCAGGTACGTTAGGGAGCCCGAGACGTCGAAGAAGAGCTCGGAGCGGGCGGCGACGGAGGGCGCGGCGACGAGGACCTGCAGGGCGACGGCGGCGAGGCCGCAGGGGACGACGGTGCGGAGGATGGGCGACTTGAAGCTTGTGAGGGCGAGGACGACCCTCTGCATGGTGGTGGCCGTGGACATGATGGTCTCGGTTCGGCTGGCTTGGGACGTTGGGTTGGTTGGGGTGAAGGTTGTTACGGAGGGGGAGGTTATATCGTGCAGAGTTGGTTGACAAGTTGCTCAAGGTGTATGGAATCAATTTTCAGTCATTACAGGCTGGCTGGGCGGCGAAGCCTAAAAAAATAAAATAAAAAGGCAGAAGCGAATCAGTTATGATGTCGTCGACTTAGGGCGACCGAGATGGAACTAGATGGCGGGGAAGCAAAACGTACCTGCGGATCGAACTGGTGCCAGCTTTTCTCCGATTGCAAAGCCAGCAACCACGCACTACGTTCAACATTAAAACTTGTCGATTCTTTCCATTGCATCACTACACAACCAACAATCAAGATTTTGTACAACTCTTGGGGTGTTTTTACTTGATCGCCAGCATGCGGCAACAAGCATCCGTCGTCGCGCGCAAGCAAACAGGAACACGCTTCTGTGTGTGGCGCAACTACCCTCGAAGAGAGAGACACTTTGACGCAGTTGTACACCACGCACGCACGCGCACTCGCACTCATCATCAAGCTGCCAAGAACTCCGCAGCTGTCCGGATATCAACGCGCCGCCATCCGTCAAACAACGATGAGAGGGGTGTGGGTGCCTGTTTGGAGTACGAATAGAGACGAGAGCAGCCGCCTCCATGTGCTTCCCCCCCTTCTCTTCCATCGGGGCGGAGGGGGGGGGGGGGGGGGGGGGGGGGG